>JAMKCH010017338.1:0-65006 GCA_023653785.1 Ophioderma brevispina
ACATAAAGATATTGAGATTGTTTTTCAGACACATTAAAGTTTGAACCATATGCTCGCGATATAGACAATAATAATCAGTTGTTTGACACATAATTATGAATTAGGGTTTCAATGGGACTCATTTGACAAAGATAGATTATTAATGACTAAAGACATATCAATAATGAAATCAAGGATATACAATCACTCCTGATGGAGCATAACGCAAATCGTCTATGGGCTTACACAATGGCGGCCAAGACTCTTTCAATATTACACCAATCCGATTTACACATTCCAACACTCACTGGCAGCAAGCGGGGGTGCATCCTGCTTGAAATCCCAAATGGCAGATTAAAGTGTAGCTTTTGAATTATACTTAATCAAGCGTGGTACAAACGTACAAAAGATTTGGGTAGGATTTGGGTTGGAGGCCCCCCAGTTAGGAGGATCAATTCTGACCATCCTTTGGCTGGTCGGATTTGTCTATAGTAACCACCAAAAACGAACAAACATCAATACAGACACAAAGCACAAACCGATTTGAGGCGCTTTCATGTGTTTGGCAAGGTGTTCCCATGACCACAAGAGACTTCGTCCTCGTCCGTTATTCATACTAAAAATTCAGAAATAACCCTCAGTTCCAACGGTTTTAGAATACAGAAATTTGTCTTTAACACTTAAAAAAAAAATTGCCAAGTTCGCTTGTACGGTTAAACCAATGACATGCTAAAATTGGGATTTCTAGGCCGCCCGGCGCCGCATATTTGGTGCTTTTTTAAATCAGGTACACATTTTCACCCACAGCTGGTTTATTGTAAATCAAGCCTGTGCGCGAGGTCACATGGGGTGTTAACACCAAGTAGGCCTATTAGAGCAGCAGCCAGAGGGTTGATCAAAAACCGAATGAAAAATACCAATATCTGACAAAAGGAGAAAAGTAGAGAAATATAACTTTGCAAATAGAAGTCTGACGTGAGACCCGCTGCTGCGTGGGCGCCCAGGAGAGGGGTAAAGTTACTATGGCGGTCAAATGTTTGAACTGCTCTAAATCTAAGCATAGGGCTCAAAATTGTTCCTCAGGTTAACCAGGAGTAAAAAACGTCAATTGGGTCACATGCGTGTGGTGATTCCTTTCAAGATATTTGGGAAAATAGGCTAAAGTCATGTGTTTATCAAGATGAAAACATCTATCATTAAATCGGACCATCACATGCTGGTCAGTATGTGATGTGGGACGACGATATTATATAATATTATATAGTAAAATTAGTATTAGTAAATTAGTATAGGATATAGTATAGTAAAAATATACAACTAAGTTTGTGCATTATTGCTACTCTGAGTGTCACGACGCATTACAGGACCGATCATCAGGCAAAATGATGAAGTATTCAGATGCGCTTTTTTTTCGCACGTGGGGACCTGTTGTGTATGCGACCACTTGGAGAGTACTTCACTTCTCCAGTTTATACACACCTTGGTCTTTGCGAGTTAAACAGGGTTTTTTTGGCAAGTTGTTGCTACCAAATAAGAGAATTTGTTCAGAAAAATCCGAAACCCCATAAAATCCATCATCTTTGTGGAGCTACGAATGTAGAAAATAAGCTTGCATTTTAGGTGATTTGTGACCCGTAAGGTTAAAAATCTTGCGAAATATTATGAAAATGTTCCGATCACTTCCGACTCTTGGAGGAACGGTGCTATGAAAGTTGAATGTACTTGTAACAAATATAACTTCTGGAACTGGTGCCCAATTCGCGCCAATACGGTAATTCTACTTACCAAAACCCACCAAATGTCTATTTTAACTTTCCGGTTATGTGAATTTGTTAAACCGTCACAGTGGCCAGATTTCTCGATTTCGGTCACTTAAATTAATAAAATCGTCGTTGAGAATTTGGCCATAAAAATTTGGTACCAAAAAAAAAACAAAAAAAACGGGGCTTTTTGTGATGCTGAATTCTAACCTGGCTATTATGGCTATTTCAAAGTAACCTGTTTTAAATGAAATTCAAAACAAGGCAAAACAAAAAAACAACCTCTCAATATCGGTCAATAATTAATAAACAGCTTTACCGTGAGAGTTTGGTAATAACATTTGGTAGTAGGGTTTTTTTTATGCTCAACCTAATCTGGCCGCTATTTTAATGCTGTCAGATAACCGGGTTATCTATTACAGGGATGTCCCCAAAAAAAAATATTAAAAAACAAACCAACAAAGCACCTTATTTTGAGTACCTTAATTTACATATAGAAAGTATTTTAAAATATTCATAAAACTGGTTCATTGCTTTTAAAAACTGAAAACAGCTTTCAGAAAGGGTGTAAAATGGTTGACTGAAGCCGTTTGAAGACATAACCGAAATGAATATTTCTTTAATCAGGGCCAATAACTTGCAGATTTAAAGACCACATACTCGCAAAACAAAATCATGAACAGTTTAAAACAAACATTTCTCTTGGTAAAATTATTTGATACTTTAATATTAAATATCAAAATATCTCTAGATAATGCTATTCTAAGTCATAAATTATAATACTACCGTTTTCTTGTTGGATTTGATATAAAGTGAAAATATCGGTGCGGCATCACTTGCACCTATACAGAATGTAATTGCAACAAAATTCATGTGTAAAAGTCGGGAGAATGGTGTAATTTTAACCAATCGACATTGATACTGGAAGGAAGATTAAAAAATTCTTTCTACTGCCTCTTGAAAATGAAGTCCATAATAGTCTCAGAATGAGAGACTGAAGTTATGTTCAACTGTTTACCATTATCTTCCTCCTACATTACCACCTCTAATTGAATACATGTTGAAAAAGTGACACAACTGGATTTTCCTATCTTGTGGAAAATGGTGCATTATTTACGGATTGGCCAAATGCTATCGCCCTCCCCTGATGAACCCAAAACAGACATTTTTGAGCACTTTTATGGAGACACCCTGTATTTAAAAATATTATAAAAATAATAATATAATTATAATAAAATAATGATACGTGCAAACTTGTGAGATAATAAATAATACAATACATCGATAGGAGTATTCACAATAGATAATACAATACGCATAGCCAATATTTTAGGATGCTGGAGAGTGAGCTTCTAGAGCATGTCTCCAGGAAGCTAAGCTTTCTTCGTTTTCCTTGGACATGAAACCTTCTCAAGGATGCAATGTACGGATCAGAATGAGCCATTAGCCTCCGCATGAAATCCTCGTTAATCTTCATTCGGAGACCTTCCTAGTGAAGAATCTCGAAAGTCTGACCTTCTTGTTAGACGTCTCTTGTGCCTCTTCACTTAGCATGCCAATGGGCAGCTCCTTTGACCTGACGAACTTGATGCGCATTGCACAGAAACCTTGTGAACACTTGTGGATTAATACGATCATAGTGGATTGTGGGCAGCAGCTTGAATAGGCCTATGTGTACCCACCGCGAGCCACGAGGCAGATTTTCTTCATGAGGGGCGTTAGAAACGCCCCTCTAGATCCCTGGGAGGGGCTGGTGGGCGCAAAATTTTGTTGTATCTTCACCTTACATATAGTGCTGAACTTAGTGGCGGTTAAAGGTGGGCAATACCCTAGGCAAACAAAGACTAGTCATTTTATAACCGAAGTGCAAATAAAGTGATCAAATGCGACTCTTGACTATTATATGCAACTTTCCAATTCCAAGGAAAAGGTCTTGAAATAGTTTCAGAGACATGTTGTATGGATAAAAAAAGGGCAATTATAAATAATATAAAAAGACAGGAGAGTTTCCAGATTCATCTATTAAGCTTTCTGTGTTTGATAACAAAACTTGAAACTGCCAAATTTTTACGCATTTTGGGAAGCAAGTACCTGAAAATTTATTCTATGTGTTTCCGTGAGCTTCAGTTGATGTGTTTGGGGTACCCCGGGATTCCATAGAGTCAAACAATTTCAGATGTACTAGTGTCTGGATGTTTACTGGGGATTGGAAACATAAAATGACACTTTGGAAGGGGCTCGATTTTTGAATTATTGACACCCCATGGTCCAACTGTGCTTGGATCACCCTTACCTGTGCTATCACCGGTAGGTTTTTGATGGGATGGGGGCATTATGAAACGGAAAACATAAATTCATTGGCAAGTACATTAACTCATTTGACACCTGCAAATGGGGGTTTTAGTATGGCGAAAAGAATAGAGAGAGCGGTAAGTAACAAAGGTGGTGGATTTAATTTTTTTTCTCGACTGGCCCGTTGGGCCAGGGAATAGGAAAAACCTACTGGCCCTGCGGTGAACTCCCTGGCCCAAACCATTTTCATGGTATTGTCATGGAATTTCTTGCTTACGCCCAAACTTTGATAATTGGCCCTAACGTCACCAAAAACAATCAGGCCCTATATTTGAGGCCTCAATCCTGAGGAGACACTCAATTAACTTAGGGTTGGGAGTATGCGGTGCAAAGCGCCAAACTGCGGCCTGAAGACACTATTTTTGGATAAAATTGGGAATTCGGACAAACTGATTTTTTTAATATATGGAAGTGGGAACTGTATTTTAGGTAAATTAGAGGCATTAGGAGAGTCTAAAGTAGGCATACGCAAAGAGGCGCGACACTGGGAGTCTGAAACGACGCACAACCCGATACCGCTATTTCAGATCAGTGTCCCGAAACACCTCCTCCATCGGGGCCCGCGGCCTCAGTATCTGTGTCTACTTTGTCAAACTTTTTCATTTAACTTTACATACCTACATTTGTGTTTGTTACACAGTAGCCTACAAAATTATAATTGATAAATAAAATGTGGACAAAAAATTATTCCTATGTCGACAAAACATAATTATTTTCATACGCTCTTTACATCTTTTTATTTCTAGGAACGTGTTTATAATTCTGTCTCTTGTAGGGCTGGTTCAGTGCAATTGGTTGGAAAGCTTCATTCATGCTGATATGCAGAGTTAAAAAAATGCCGCGAAAGCGCGTGATAAGTACGCTGTAAAGAAATTATGTCGAAATGTGAAATCATAATTTTCGTGAACAACACTCAAGTCATGCACGAGTCTTGGAGACCTCTGGAATCGCTCCTATGAACACAAAAACCGGTGATTGACAGAGGGACTAACACACCCGTCGTGTTAGAGAAGATGTGTCAGTGGAAGTCAGCACTGAAAAAAAGCGAAATCATGAAAATATAAAAAAAATAAAAAAAATAAAAAATTTTTTGAAAATTCAACTGGCCCGAAGGGCAGCTCAGTTGAGTTACTAGCCGGACATGAATTCACTGGCCGCGGGCAGCGGCAGTTGCTAAATCGAGCCCTGGTAACCAACCCCCTCCCCCGCTTCGGAAGACGATGTTAATGAATCTATTAATATATATTGAATTAGGTATGAGGTATGACTTATCACACTCATAATTCAGATGAACCAGACATTGGAATCAGTTCAACATGGTACGGCTATCAAACAGCCCAAGTGGTGGATAGGGTGTGGCTACCCCCCCCCCCCCCCCTCATGTGGGAGGGAAATACCAAAACGCCTTGTACGGACAAGGAAATCACAGACATTTGATTGTAGTTGCAATAGATAGATGGGTTCCTCTTTCCTTTGATACACAATGAGTACCACCATACTACATTGATTTCATAAATTAATGATGGAAAATGTTTAAGTGTTACAATATTATTTATTGACCACTAAATTTGCAAAAATCCATGTTCTTCCTATAAGCAGTATTTTCATATTTTATTACCTTATGACGTCATAGTGACGTCATTAAAATCCGATGCATCTCTAACTTGGGAATGAGCATTTGTGGTGAGTATCTTAAGTTCTAGTTGATTTTTTATTTGGTTTCTTTTTATTACTACACAAAAATAAGATTTCGAAATCTCTGAATCTTCTACTTTGAACCTGTTAAGCCTAAGGTCGAAACCTAGACAAACTATACTGAAGCCCGTAATCAGTGGGTGAGGGGGCAGACGCCCCATCTAACCCCCCCCCCCCCCCCCACAAATGAAAAGGCTCTAAAAAGGCAACAAAATGGTTTTATGTGTTTTTTGGTCGAAAAAAGGTTAAAATTTCGGTAGAAAGTACCACTCTTGCCAAATTCGCCCCCCGGCGAATCTGAGGGTAAAAAGTCATCCCCCAAACAAATCCTGAGTACCGGCCGGAATCTCCATTTTTAATCAATTAACGAGACCAATGTAATGGTGTACATTTGACGTCATTTCAAATTTACATTTTGCTACCCCCCCCCCCATTTACAATGTTCCCACATTTCCCAGCGGTTGCACCAAAAATTATGATTCAGCACTCTTCAAACTATAGAAAAACGTCTACAACCTTCTCCCCAAAACAGTATGATAACATTTTCTGAACGTATTTTTGAATTGCACTACAGTTTTCATATTTTTTTTCATACCTATGTGTCGGAGTATAGATTTTCTCCCATGTTCTTGGCCCTTGGTAAAATTGACAAAATTGGTTACAAATCCTTCCCAGTATGCCGCGCCACCTTCCGAAGAGCGCTTTCCCTCCCTCATGCTGAGAGGGGGCAATTATCGCATTACCTCAAGTCGGTAAATTGGATCATGGCGGGATTTATAACAAAAGGCGGCAACGTGATCGGTATTTAAAACTCGTGTGTTGTTGGTCCTCTTCTCTATTAGGTCCATATCCACCAGTGGGCACAGATTTCGCGATTTCGGCAATAATTACATAAATCTACCCGTGGAATTTGGCATAAAATTTGGTACCATGGGGTTTTGTGATGCTGAATCCGAATCTGATGTTATTATGCTGTCAGATTAACCGTTTTGACTCCATACAGGGGGTCCCATTAAAAAAAACCAACACCACTCTTAATATCGGTTCAATAAATTAATAACAGCTTTACCGGTGAGAGTTTGGTAAATACAATTTGGTAGTAGGTTTTTTTTATGACTGAATCCTAATCGGGGCCGCCTCTTATGCTGTTAGATTACCGTAGTTATCAGACCGGGTGTCCCCCAAAAATATAAACCAACCACCCAAGCACCCTCATTTTGATACCTTAATTTACATATATGGTAAATATTTTTAAAAATATTTAAAATGCAGTCCTTAGCTTTTAAAAACACCGAAAACCAGCTTTTCAGAGAGGGGGTTGTGTTAAAATGGTTGAACTGAAGCCGTTTGAAAGAATAACCGAAATGATATTCTATCGGCAATACTTGCAGATGGTAAAGGGACCACATGTACCTCGCAAACAAACAAATCATAAGTTTATAAACAAACATTCTTCTTGATAAAATATTTGAGACTTTAATAATAAAATACAAAATCTCTAGATAATGTATCTAAAAGTCATAAATATTAATACACATATTTCCATGTTTGGAGATTGATATAAATTGACCATATCTGTGCGGATCATTGCACCTATACAGATTACTGGCAACAAAATTCATGTGTGTTTAAAACGTCTGCGAGAATCGGGTAATTTTAACCAATGTCGACATCTGATAGGAAGGAAGATTTAAATTCTTTTAACGCTCTTGAAAAATGAGGTCCATATAGTCTCAGATTGAGAGACTGAAGTTCTGCTCAACTGTTTACCATTCTCTTCCTCCTACATTATCAACTCTAATTGAATACATGTGACAAAGTGACACAAACTGGAGGTTTTCCTATATTGTGGAAAATGGTTTGCATATTCCGGCATGGCAATGCCTATCGTGATGAAACTAAAACAGACATTTTTGGGAGCACTTTTATTTTAGACACCTGTATTAAAATATATAAAAAAATAATATTAATAATAATAATATAATGATACGTGCAAAAATGTGAGCTAATAATAATAAATACATCGATATGAGTATTCAATATGGAGGATAAATACGCATAGCATTATTTAGGATTGATATGAGAGTAGCTTTCTAGGAGCATGTCTCCAGGAAGCTCAGCCTTTCTTCGTTGTCCTTGACAGAACCTTCTCAAGATGCCCCCAATGTATGGATCGAATGAGCCATTAGCCTTCGCATGTGAGATCCTCGTTAATCTTCATCGGGAGACATTCCTAGTGAAGAAAATCTCGAATTTTTGACCTCTTGTTAGACGCCTTGGTGCCTCTTCACTTAGCATCCCAATGGGCAGTCCTTTGACCTGACGACTATTGAGCCATGCCACAGAACCTTGTGAACACTTTGTGGCCTTAAATACCCGATCATCATTAGATGTGATGTGGGAAGGCAACTGATAGGCCTATGTGTACCACCACAGCGCGCCACGAGCAGATTTTTTTCATGAGGGGCGTTAGAAACGCCCCTCTAGATCCCTGGGGAGGCGGCTGTGGCAGCCAAATTTTGTGGTATCATTCACCTTACATATAGTGCTGAACTTTAGTGGCGGTAGAAGTGGGCCATATAGGCAAAAAAGTAATAGTCATTTTTAACCGAAGTGCAAAATAAGTGATCAACTTCGACTCTGGACTATTAGATGCACTTCAAATTCCACAGAAAAGGATTACTTGAACTAGTTTCAGAGGACATGTGGTAGGGATAAAAGGGAATCGCCTAAAGATACTCTAAAAAGACAGAGAGTTCAGAGCATCTATTAAGGCTGTTAATTGGTTGATAACAACAACTGACAAATCTGCCAAAGTTCTAAGCCATTTTGGGAAAGAAAGTACCTGAAAATTTACTGTAGTTGTTTCCGTGACTTCAGTTATGTGTTGGGGGTACCCCGGAGTCCATAGATACAAACAATTTTAGATTTACTAGTGTCTGGATGTTTTACTGGGTATTGGAAACTCTTAAAATTGACACTTGAAGGGGTCGATTTTGAATTATTGACACCCCTGGCCCACTGTGCCATGTGTTGGATCTACGTTAATATCCATGTGATTGAAAGTCAGTGTTTGTTTTTTTTGTTTCAAGGTCCCATACGTATTTTGACAACTCGGTTTCTTTTCATTAATTTTTGTGCGTGAAATTTTCCTTGTGGTTTTGCGGATCTTTCCTAAAAGTCCCTCAGTTATGTCCAATATATGACCTGTGTGTGAAGTCAGTTGTGTTTGTATGTTGCTGTGTGCATTGCTAGTGGCTTGAAATCCCCCCTCAGGGGGCAATCCTCTCTTTTTACGGCAGTTAACGATTTGGTGTGTTTATCCTGTTGTTTTGTCTTATTATACGGGAATGTACGATTTAATGGTTTTCTTCATCATTACGGTTACGCTATAAGCTCATTTTGACAGTATCCTTATTGAATATTTGGTGCAAGGTTGTGCTCCGTGGGAGGTTTGCCTAACTAGTTTACACCGACGTTTGTTTTACGTTTTTTGTTGAACGGGGGGTTGAACTATGTCACTTGCTCGCCACGTTTTTTTTTTTCTTTTTGTCCTTTCCAGTTGATTTTTTAAGATATGCTATGGTGTCCCCGACAATCCGCTTTGATTTAAGGCGTATTATAACCTGGGAGCTGCTGCTTGAAAATAAGCTCGCTCGACGATAAGTGCTTATTCTTTTTCCTACTGATTCGGGTTAGTGTTGTATATTTTGGGGTGGGTGGTTGAATTGGGTGTTGATGGTAATTGTGTGGTCGTGGGGTTGTGTATGGATTGTGTGTGCCCTGTGGTAAGGTCTAGTGTTGCATCTCCTAGGTAATTTGACTATTTTCAAACTTAGTTTGTACAGTTTATTTTCAACCCCAGTGATTTGAAGGTTTTTGTTATTTGCTTTATGTATGCGGTCGGCCTGGCTACCCGAACTTTTTCTCATGGTTGCCAGCCCGTCATCTCTCTAGAGACCATAGTCGAGTTTGAAGGTTTTATTTTGAAATTCGTTTAGGATTAGCCGTCGGACTAACTCGCACATTTGGGCACCGTCGTGTGCTCCCATAGCTACATCAAATGCCCACGTGTGTATTTCTAACCAATCTTTACCTGGTTGTGAGTAAGTGTGAAAGTTTTCCTGAATGAAATTATGGATTCTTTCGCCAGTTTGATTTATGCGTGAACTGAAAACTGGCCCATGTTAAAGCTTTGTTGCGGATTTTTCCGTAATCGGGGGTAGTAGTCTACAAAATGTCGAAAATGATAAAGCTAGATGGTTGTTTTCCTTTAGGTTGTTGACCCATTCTTAGGGCAGAGGCCGTGTTTTGCAACTGACTTTAACTTAATTTTGGATCTGATATCGTTGTTGATTCTATACCAGCATTGTTTGCTTACTGTACACAGTGGCACTTTGGTGGGTTGGATTAGATGCATTTGGGTTCCCTTTCGGAAATCGTTCTTTTGTATCTGTCAACGTGACGAACGCACGACTTTCGGTTGTTCTGTCACTCAATCTGAATTGCCTAGTGTTTGTTCGGAGATTGTTGGTGAATTCAGTGATCTATTTTGTTGATGGTTGTTTGCATTCGCCAGTTTGTACTTCTGTGTATGTTATCGTTTGAGGATTTGTCGTAGCTCTTTGAATTCCTTTTGTATAGGTTTCTGGTTTTGTCCGCTTCACAAAGACTTTGTCCGAGGAGTTGATTTTACTTACATCATTTGAGGGTGAGACTGGAACATGCTGTCTTTGTCATGAAATTCAATGTCTTCTACCATGTCGAGCAGGTCTTTCTCAAACTTGCCATCTCTCGATTGTGCGTGAACGCGGGGATGTGAAACCAAGTGTCCTTGCTAACGTTGTCACTATCGTTGCTGTTACCTCAATCGAAATCATAAAATCGCAAAGCCAGGGTGTTATAAACAGGAGAAGTGAAGTACTCTCCAATGTCGCCATAAAACTACGACCGGTGCCCAATCGTGGCGAAAAGAAAGCGTTTCATCGGAATAACTTGCATCATTTGCCTAATGATCGTCGGTAATTTGGACGTGAAACTTAGAGTAGCAAATAACGCAATTAAAACTTAGTGGTATAATTTTTATACTATGCTCTACTTCGTCATAGCAGTATCGAGCACTTTTTGGACTGTGTTGATAGTTTATCAATTGTACTAGGGTGCCTCCCGCTACCGGTAGAGCACTTCATCATCGCTAGCCAAAGACTTCATCACTAACATGGAACTATTTCATATGAACTATCGGATAAACTCCCGACCCCCTTCGCCAGGAGTATCTGATGACGGTTTTTTTGCTGCTGGAGAAGATGGAAGCGTAACAAAGAATGCGGTGTAGGCGTATTTTCACCTCAGTAACCAGATCAGAGGATCACACAATGATAGTGGACGACGATAGCAAAGGGACCACTTTGGTTTCAATCCACTTTCACCACCACAAATCAAGAGGATGGCAAGAGTTCGAGAAAGACCTCCTCGTATTTTAGAAGACATGTACATGTGACCGACGTCTTACGTCCCCTCCAAAGAACAGAATTTTGGGGGTTCATTTGCCCAAGTCTAACTGAAGCATGTGGAGAGCGGAATTTAGTCTTATTCAATATTTCTTATACAAATTAAATCTAGATTTGTACCCGGAGTTAAATCCAAGCTAGTGGCCCTACCGGGGTTGAACCGGGGACCTATCCTAACCAGTGGGCCACGCTCTTCCCTCTCATTGTTGAATTGTTTCATTTGAATCTGAAAGTGTGGAGATGCGGCTTTGCATATTGGATTAGGCACTTCTCTTATTATGTGGGGATGGTGGTAGATGCAACCATTAATGTAATTGGGTGGGGGTGTTGGGTATCGGGGCCGGGTTTTTCGTATGGTTGGTATGTGTTTTGTTGAGATCAAATCGTGATGTCGAGGAAGTTGACTACGTTTAAGTTTGTGTCTGCCGGTAATTTTTAGGTTAAGTTATTTGGCGAACATTGTGCACAAAAGTATAAAATACTAAGACATACATAAGTACGTACTAGCACTGAAGAATATTAAAGAATTTTTCTGCTGTAATACTGCTTTTGAGAAATTGATGTTTAATATTTTCTACTAATAAGAGCACATCTATTCATTACTCAGAATGTAAACCTCTCATAAGGCTTATAGTTGTAACTGTAAGCAAACATATAACTTAGTAAACTAAGAACAATTTTTAATTATGAACAGCACAATTAATGAATTCTTAATATTCTTTCATGTTGTTACGTCCTTCTGTTTTGTTCAACCCTTCGATATAAATCTTAAAATTGAGTACTAGCTACAACAACATATGACAAAACTGAAAACGAAATACATATATTTACTTGTTAAAAATACATGATTTAAAACGACAGAGCACCACAACTTGCGCATAGAATTGGCCACCAATAAATAATGAACCACTCCACATGTCAAGTCCCATAGTACACAGTTAGAATTGGGTAAATTCATTTTTAACCAAAAAAAATAAAGGAATATCCAATTGTCAGTTTTTGGCTTTACTTTTAATATTCAGAGCCGTAGTCCCAAATGAAAGTTTCTATAAGCGAGCGAGTAAATCAGGGCGTTGTTATTTTCCCCTTCGCGTCCGCAGGAGCAGATTTTTCAAGTCGGCCCCACGATATAAACTATACTAATGCTAAAAAGACCAGAGGGCGCGCAAAAACTGGCTGGTGGCCTTAGTTCCATTCCCGTCGAGATAATGAATTAATAATTTTCTCGGCCTCGTTGAGCAAAATATTGCTCAAAGTCTCCAATCTATTACTAGATGTTAGTTTCTTAATATTTAGAAATCTTCTTTTACGAAAATTTCTCATTACTTGTAAATTTTAGCTATATTTTTTACTGTAAAAGCATTTAAATTTATTAATATAAAATAAACCATTTCCTTTGTTTTTTCATTCCATATGTGTAGTCCCACAGGACTTGCCGGTGTTAGAGAAGAGTAAGGAAAGGGAGAGCGAATGGAAAAAAGAATATGCAGTTAGGAGGTGGAGGAAAATATAAAGCAAGAAGGGTGAGCGAAGAGAGAGGGAGGATATAGCATTTGAAGGGGGCTGGGGGGCAGTGTTGGGGGTAGGAGATATGTGGACAGGGTGGACGAGAGAGGGGTAGGAGTTGGGGGGTTCAAGGAAGGGGTTTGATGTGAGTACCATGGGGGATTAGTTAGGAGGGAGCGGAGGGGAGAGAGGGTGGGGTGGGGGAACGGTGAAGGTTGAAAAGTACGTGGGGATACATAGGTTTTGGTACTAAGAGGCTTGGTCGACCATAGGTAAACATGTCATTTTAGAACCATTTTGCTTTCATCAAACAGTCCAGGTGGAATTCCTATTTCTAAGTACAGTGGTCAAATCAGAAGTTTCCTTCCAGTTTTTCGGTAAAAAATAAACAATTGTTTCAATCTATAACATCTGCAATGCATAGTTTCATGTTATGTAACAAATAGGTCACAGGGCAACATAATAATTGGCATTGCACCCTCTGTGAGCTTTAAACAGTTTTCATCTTACTTTTTGGGAACCCTCTTTCCTCAGGCCGGAGTACTTTCAATGTTGAGCCCTGTACAAACTTGAGATTGACCTTTTTTACTGTTTTAGCCATTTTCCCCCATAACCAGGGCCGTCGCTAGATATTTTGCCAGGGGGGGGGGGGAGGGTTAAACTGAAGAAATTTAGTTAGAGTCCTTTAAGCGTTGAGCGTATAAAACATGCACTAACGGTAGCGTTCGGGGCCCAATTAAAAGGCCATAAAACCTTTCATATTTAGATGCCCATTTCTGTTGATCGTGCGAACCAAACTGCCACACTCAATTCCTTGACGACAAGGGCCAAAAGCCGTAAAGCTCTGAACGGGTGGGGTTTTGGGACTCGATTTAGGGTCCCTGCATGGTGGGGTCCAGGGGCAAAGCCCTTTGCCGGGGGGGGGGGTGTCCAGCGCAAGCCCCCGGATCTCTTGAGTTTGAGCTACTAGTATTCAGAACCTTCAAGATGGGCCACTTTTTAGATGTTAACATAGTATCAATTCAAAGAAAACTGAATTCTAACTTTGCTTACTGAGACGGGCAGTATGTACATTGTATAAGCTTGTACTGCCGAGGAGAACTGCACAAACAGCGCCAATGTCTTTAAACGGATGTGGTGCATGAGCAGGCCCCTGGCTGTTGTCCAGGGAAAGCTCTTAGATTGTTAGCTTTGAGAATAGTATTTTGAAGGGGTAAAAATATAGTAATAGATTTCAACTGAAAGAATGTTCACTTTATGTGCAAAGACGGCCAGTAGACTATAGTACCTAAGTTTATGATGCTGGGGCTAGGAACCCGATCCTTAACCCATGTTTTTTCTTGACCATCTCGCATCTCCGACTGAAAACTCCTGGTAAAACCAAACTAGGGGGAATGGCCCATGGCTCCCCTCCCGTTTGCCCATCCACTCCCGCGCTCCGTGGTTCATAAATTTAATATTTACCTATTTTGAATCACAAGTACTTTTGGCACATTATCAACTCTTGAAACCAACCTAGTTGGGGTTTGAAGCGAAACCATAATAAAATGTTGTGATTAATTTTAGATTATAGATGAAGTCTGGAATTTAATCTTATGACTCTGACGTCCTTTCTCGTTTTGTGTCTTTCTTCCCCTTCTTTTCGCTTCTCTTCCCTCTTCCCCCTTCTCTTCTTTCTTTTTCCCTCCTTTTTTTTCTCCTCTTCCTCTTGAGGATCGCTGTGGGAGTGGGGTTCCACCCCCCATGACGGGCCTGCATATAAATCCAAACCAATGGTTGTAAGTGTACAAACTATACATTTTTGGATCCTTCTGACTATACGGACAGTATGGCATATTTTTCATTGATTTGACATTTTAAATGTTTGCCCCCTGTGTAACCTTAAATTTATTGGAAGAATCATTGTGGGAAGAACATTGTAAACCCCCTCTTCATGCATCTATGTATAGCAACTGAGTCATAACTTCGCATGAACTGTTACTCGTACAAGTGCATGTAGATCATGAGATTGATCATCATATTGATTATCTTGGGCACGCCCGGGCGCACAGCCCGTTAGTGCCCAAGAAGAGGGGGGGGGGGTTACAAATGGACTATAAAATTTACATTATTCTTAGGTTCGCACAGAACACAATCATTTTTTGCAAAAGTTTTACATACATTTGTTTATGTAAATGACTTGTTAATTAACTATGTAAGCAAATTTACACATTAGTTATCAAATCATTGACCAACTAATTATTAAGAAATAGAACCCCAATTGGTATTTTAAACATTTACATATCATTGTTTTGTAACTTTTTACAATCTCATTTATGAGCACAAAATTCCACACGTCGTAGAGTCAGGCCCAATTCCACCATACAGCAAAGGCCGATTGTAACTACTTTTGACTGAGAAGGTTTTTGGTCTCACACAATCCAATCCAATATTTGCATGCCTTATTATAACTGGATCTTGCTGTCGGTCGGAAGTTTTTTTTAAGTGCACAATAGTTTTAAAAACATGTGCCCCAAATATGTGAAAATTCTGATTTTGCACTGTTGTAAAGCTTTATATCAAAAATAATCCCCATCTGAGGATAACCCTGCTTACCAAGCCTTTTTGGAACACGGTTTATTAAGGGGATTGGTACCACCCCCGAGAATTCGTTATAGCAACGCGATGATTACGATTTTATACCAGTGGAAGCTAAGTCCCTCCTGTTCATTGATACCACCATAAGTACCAACCATACCTAATCTGGCCGTCACAATGACGTCATCAGTCCGCGATTCGGCAAATTGGCATTTTCCACGGGGCTTAAAGCCTAGAACTGTTCTTTGGTATAAAATGTGCAATTTTCTAATTTCGTATAGGAGCAAGTTCGAAGTTCAGCCTATGTAGGCATCTATAATCACCTTTTGTTTTCATTTTAAAGTTATAATGTAACTAAATAAAAGCGAGGGAATCTATTGAGCATCTAGGGATTTTCGAACTAACACCTCTAGATGATATCCATCGCTTCTCTACCACCCTCCTTGATGCTCAGTCGGTTAGAGCGCGTGCATGTAATACAGGTCGCCGGTTCGAATCCGGCCAAGCGCACTTTGTTTTTTTATTTTTTTTTTTTTTCAACACTATCGTGCGCTGGCCATCGCCAGGAAGATTAATAAATATATCTTATTGAGCATCTAATCTATATGAATCACTACATATCACAGAAAATAGGATGACTTGAATGTCTCGTTGTACCTTTAAGCTGTGTGGTGTGTTAGGGGGGGGGGTGATACATTTATGAGGCAATGGGGGTGTCTTGTAATTTTACATCTAGCATAATTACAATGTCTATTTTTTTTTAAGTCCTTGTACTTTAAGCTTGTGTGTGCGTAGTGTGCGTGTGGTGGTGATGTACAATTTCTGAGTGCAAGTGGGGTGTCTTGTAATTTTACATCTATCATAATTTAACAATGCTGTTTATATTTTAATTACTTGTACCTTTAAGCCTGTGGTTTGTGCGTGTGTATTGTGTAGTTGTGGGGAGTGTACAATTTCATGAGGTCAATGGGGGTGTTCTTGTAATTTTACCTCTACAAATTGGGGAGGGGATGTAATTTTGCCGTGTCGATTTGGAAATCCTCCAAGCCTCGCTCCTTGTAATTAATGAACTATCCATAAGTTACAAATGTCTAGTTAATATTTTAATTACTTTGTATCAATGACGCAAACTTTGACGCAATGTTTTTTATTTTAAATTTCCAGACTAGAGAATGTCACCCGAAGAGCTATCTGCAACTTCGCCACTCTCTGCGTGCATCTTACAAGACCAACAATTGGCCAGATTTTATTAGGCATGTTATAGAATCGGTCAATCTTATATTTTCAGTCCCATGGTGACGTTGAAAAGTTATCACTTTATAGCTACACCTCTTAAAATACCTGATCACTATCATTGGCCAAACGCGTTAAACGAGTCATAACTAGCTCAATTTCCGCTCGCAGAAATTAATTTCAGCGAGCTGAAATTCAGAATTCCAGCGAGCAGAAATTTATCCAATCACATTATGATACTGGCGGCACTGACCAATCAAATAGCGTTTTTCAGCGAGCAGAAATGTTTGAAATTAAATTCAGCTCGCTGAAATTAATTTGACCCTCGCAGACGCAAATGACTTTCGGCTCGTCGAAATAAAAACTGGCCATCCCGTTCATACGTTACTGAATTTTGCTCAGCCAAGATTAAAATGACAATGAGTTTCTGATCGCCGAAATAATAATGTGGGCGAGCCGAAATATTTTTTTTGGGGGGGGGGCGAGCCGAAATTCATGTCGGCGAGCAGAAATCATTGCTTTTCATTGGCTGGAAGTTCAGCTCGCTGAAAAAAAACGCGTCTTCCTATTGGCTGGAATTTCAGCGAGCAGAAATAAATTTTGCGAGCAGAAATTCATTGCTTTTCATTGGTTGGAATGTCAGCTCGCTGAAAAAACCTCTTCTTATTGGCTGTTAATTCAGCGAGCTGAAATTAATTTGCGAGCCGAAATTCATTAAGGCGAGCCGAAATTCATTACTTTTCATTGGATGGAATTCCAGATCGCTGAAAAAAAAACGTTTTCCTATTTGGCTGTAATTCATGAGCGAAATTACTTTTGGCGAGCCGAAATTTATTTCGGCGAGCAGAAATTCATGGTTTCATTGGCTGAATTTCAGTCGCTGAAAAAAAAACGTCTTCCTATTGGTGGAATTCAGCTTCGATGGGGAAAAAAAAACGTCTTCCATATTGGCTGTAATTTCAGCGAGCAGAAATAATTTCGGCGAGCTGAAATGCCTTACTTATGAAACGAGTTGGCCAGGTCAAGTTTGACTCGCATTAAAAACCGATTCCTGATTGGTTGTAATTTCAGTGAGCTGATATTGGACTGAATTTCGGCGAGTAGAAATTAATTTCGGCATGGTGAAATTAGTTCAAAGATTTAAGCTCGCCAAAAAAAGGCCCTTCATTGGGTAAAACCGGCTTGATTACTTTGATTGGTAGAATTTCAGCTCGGTGAAATTTAATTATGCGAGCAGAAATTATTTCTGCGAGCAGAAATTGAGCTATTATGACTCGTTTGCCAATGATAGAATCACCTTTGTGATAGCTTGGAATGCCTGCAAATAAACTACACCACTTATGGCAATTGGTCATCTCCAATTCAACCAAGACTGGGAATCTTTAGAGCCTGTGTAGATAGTAGGTATCCTGTTATGGGATCTGAGGACGCTGGACCTGAAGATAAGAGCTCAGGATAGACTGGATGCACCACACCAAGCTTCTATGCGAGTACAAAACATATCCTGGAGCGAGCACAAGACAAAGCACAGATATATGGAGATACCCCTCCAATTCCATCTTCTGTTGCCCAACGCCGTGCACGATTGCGGTCACTGTCATCGTGTGCGCTTGACCAGTAGTCTCAAGACGGTCACATGTTGGAAGTTACCATGCCAAAACAGGGGTCGTCGCCCCTTTAACTACATGATGTTGTGATGCTCGGGACATCCAGCAGGATCCATCTTACATCCCCAACCTAATGACAAACAGGGACATTTGGCCCGCTAACATGGTGAACAGATCTCGGCTGCGGCCGTAGATAGAAGATTAAGTCACTTGGACGAGGCGCGAGTAAATGTGGCTTTCGAGAATTTTAGTAAATTTGAATGGAAATCTTCCTAATCATGACCAGACATTGTCAAAACTTGACTATCTTCTAGTCAATTTATCTGAAATATCTCGTAAGATCATATTGAGCGAGGAGACTTTAACAGTGTGTCTGTAGAAAGGTAAAACTATACATTACTTTAATCCTTGTAAGCTATTACACGCAAATATACAATTCAGCCAAAATTTTTATCTGCTTTGAAATTTGACCCCATTATTTTAACGTCGTCCCCTCTTTTTGCATGCTCCCGGCTTCTAAGGGTAAAATTTTGATGTTATCCTTCTAAGAATAATAATCACTAAATCTGTTTGGTGGTAATTACTTGAGGGTTATGTCTAATACTGTTTATTAATTTTACTAGGCTGAGGTTAAAAGACCTGTATTCGAAATACGGCCGGGGTGATTTTACCGTATGATAACACGCCATTTATTGTGCACCCGTATCCTTGGACCGTAACAAATACATTGAAATTACGTTATAAACAAAAAGTGGTTAGTGGGATCGAACCAGTGTCATTTATAATTAAAAATATAGTTTTTAATTTTGATCCACCAATACCGATGACGCAGGGGTTTAAGGAAGTTGATTTCAATCTTTACATAATCTACGAAAAAAACAACCGATAATACAATTATGATAGCATAGGTATAAACAAGCTGTCAATATTATATCATGCTATGTTAGAGCTCGTCGTCTTATCTATACTTATATATCATAAGCCATCTGCTTGAAATCGCAGGGGATAGTACATAACCCTGTCTATTTGAGTGGCATTATTTGACAACCATGCCTTTTCATTTAATGTATCCAAATATGGTTATATTTTTTTCTTGTATATGTGCAGGAGTAAAGTTTGTACAACTTATCGTACAACCATCTATTTACAATCTAAAAAACATTTGTTTCAGTACTATGAGGTTAAAACAGGTCAGGTCATCCTGGAGAGGAAATTTCTTTTATAGTGATTCGATGTAGTTATTTAAACTCAATCCCAAATTGTTTTTTTTTTCTGGTAAAAATCAAACAGACCAATTTGTATTTGCTCTACATTTGACATTTCAAGATGTAAGAGGGGAAAATATATCTCCATAGGCAATATAGACCATTCTTATTATTTTGACCTTCATTGTGTGACCAAACTCATAAAACGAGGTGAAGCACTGTATTTTCAGGCCCCATGTGAATAAATTGAAGACAGGACCATTATAAAAGATAGATAGGGCACATATGTTCTGTATTTATTAGTTGTGGCAAAGATATTGGAATCGGTTTTAGTACAATTAAGCTTACTTACATCCCCCCTGCACAAACCTTTCCCCTGCAAAAATACCAAGATTACCTTCTAAAGAATGACAGAACACTATTTTGATAACATATATAGATGCATTAAGTTGAAAAACAAGGTTTGCAAGATTTACCTACAAGTTCCACTCAATTACCTATATGATTAAAAGTGTTAAAAACTAGGAAGAAAGAAATAGCATTATAGATTATTTTACATTTTCATCAAGAAGAGGCGGAATATAATTATACTTTTAAATGGAGAAAGAAATCTAAAAGAAATCAGGGGAAATTCTTTGAACTGAAAAGCGAAGGGAAAGCGAAATCATCCACCGATCACATATTCACTGTTATGATTGTATCGTTAAAAAACTAACTTAATGGGCAATTTTTATACATTTTTTCTCACCGCTTTCAGCAGTTTGAATAATATCGTCGGCCGCGTCACAAAGTGATTTATTCGACATTTTGGATCTCTTGAAGAAAATCGTAATGGACGTTTATTTTTTGTACTAATCGACAAAATTCGCCGAAGTTCAAACTCACTAAGTGGCGTTATATATAATATAATTAACTAATAATGAAGTATTTGCAAAAAGTTAAAAATTCCGTCCGCCTCGCTGTACGACGGTAGATGTGATGAAACTCTATTTGTGCAGGGCCCATAGCATCATATCTGCATTCAAGTGTCCCCGAGTTTTCGCCGTTTAAAATAGTGACATATAATAGTGACGTATTTGCGCAACCAAATGCGTCACATAACGACGTATTTTGCGCGACGAATTGTTGCTATTTTGCTCTAGTTTGAAATTGCTATTTGTCGTTTTATAAGATAGTGGACGTATTTTATTTAAGATAATTTTTTCGCATATCTTAATAAATTGGAATTGTAGATAAATAAATTTGAAATTTGACTTATTTTGACGATTATGGAGTATGGAGCCGGGTTTCTCGAAATGCGGTATTTTTCAAATAACTACAGTATTTGCGGGAGCCGGACGATAATCACACTTATAAACATGATAAAGCAGTTATGTGTGGTATACCAAAAATTTGTGAAAGAAGCTATTGCTTTTTTATCATACCATTAAAGGGGACACAGGCCCGTTCGCCATGGGGTGGTGTGGGGGGTGGAAACCCCCAGCGATCCTCAAAAAGGAGAAGCAAAGAAAAGGGAAAGAGAGAGAAGGAAAAGAGAAAGAGAAAAGAAAGAGGGGGGTGGGAAAGATAAGAGGAAAAGAGAGAAAGGGAAAGTAAGAATGAAAGAGGAGAACGGACATCAGAACTCGGAGATTGGAACCATGCAGACGACATAAATCCAATATCAACAAATATTAATTTTGGTTCTCCTCAGCCAAGTAGTTTTGTGCCAAGCCCTAACCAACGGTAATCATGAATTGTTAAATGTGCCAAACAGTAATTGTGAATCAAAATGTGTAAATAAATTTGAGAAAACACGAGGGGAGCCATGGAGCCAGCACCAAGTTGGTCTACCGTTATAAGGGGAATTTTCAGTCGGGGAAGTGAAGTGGTCAAGAAAAAAAGTGGTAGGGATCGATTTCCTAGTGCCCCCAGAACCATAAACTTATAGGTTTACTGGCTGTAGTTTGCAAAAAATTTTATACTATATTAACCATTCAAAAATACTTTCTTAAATGCTAAAAATCCAAGAGCTGACGGGGGGCTCCGCCCCTGGAACCCCTGGACCAGGGGCTTGCCCCTGCACCCGCCAGGGGCCCTAAAGCGGGCCCCTGTACCCCACCCGTTCAGGGGCTTTCCGGTTTTGCGACCGGTTTGTTGTCAAGGCAAGTTGCGGTGGCTAGTTCAAACGATTCAAGAAAAATATGGGTTTAAAGCATCTAATTAACGGCACCTTAAGTGTGTTATTCGCCTCACTCGCTTCCAAGGACTCTACTGACAGCGAAATATCATTTCTTCACTTTACACCCGCCCCCTGACAAAATGTTACGCGACGGCCCGGAACAGGACACCGTGTCCTATGCGACAAGTTATTGAATTTAATTAAAATGATGAGCTTTCTTCTAGTAATGAAAACAAACATTTCCGTTCGTTTGACACACAGCGCCGCCCATTGTTGATCTTGCAAACCTTGGAAATCTTCACTGCGCTAGGAAGTTATCAACAACATCACATCACTATCGGCTGAGCGTAACGCGGTCCGGTACGTACGTATAGCCTGTTTCTAAAATGAAGGCGTAAATTAAAACCAGCGTTTGAAAATTCTCAAGACTGAAAAATATCGAAAGGCATTGTGGGAAAAGGGATGGCGGCCCCGTAGCGATTGCGTGTTACTTTCCGTGTTTGCGAGCACCGAAGTACCCGACACAACGTTCAATTTTCTCCGCTAGGTACTATAGGTTTTCAGACCAATTACGATACTTAGGCCTATTGAAAACAAAACATAGTAAACGGACCCGCTGATGCAAAAATCTCCATAGAACCCCTTCGTATTCCGAGATATTTGAGAATTTTTTTCAGTTTGCATTCATTCGCTATGACCGACCTGATAACGTTAATCTTCGCGCAGTACTAATTAGATAGATCTTTGCAGTCGTGACCAGAACTACTTACTTTCCGGCCGCCGTAGGGCTGAGGGTGGAAACTCTGTCAGATAGCGTTGATTTGGCATTTTTGTACATTGCGTACACTGGAGATTGCGCAAAATACTTGGCCTATCGTACGATTTACGCACAGATATTCCTAACTAAATTGTCTAGTTTCGCTACTAGTTTATAATATAGGCTTATTTTTGGAAGAGACGAAAAACTGAAAAAAATCGCATCCATACAAGCATTTTTCTTACCTTTTCAGCTGGCTGAATTCTCGATTGCTGCTGCTGTCAAGTCATGGCACACGCCAGGCTTACAAAAACTATGATCTAATTTGTCTTTTTGTCATGAACCCATTTCTAAACATCAGATCGACCACCGATTCGTTGAAATTTCCGCGATATCCAAGTACCGCGAAACCGTTTTTTCATCCTTGTTCAAGCTCATCGCAGAGCCTTTTAACACAGCGCTTGCTGCTAGGGAGTCCAAAGACGTAGTGCATTTCATATAGCTCCCAATTAGCGATTCGGAAACGGAATAGGTGGCGCGCTGTGTCCCAGCATTACAGATTCTATCAGTCTATGGGGGCATAAATGGTATGAAAAGGAGTGAAATGGGGTTACGAGGTTGCTAATGGCTCCCAAATACCCCTATTTGATTGAGATTTCCGCCGGTTTGAATACTGCAAGGGCGCACAGGTTTTTTTGGTTTGGTTTTTGTTTTTCAATGCCATAATGCACCAAACATGCACGGGGTAAAGATAAAATAATTGAAACCAACAAATCCAGTTATGATCTCAAAATTAGGCTAAATCCTTTGTATTTTATTGATCTTTCAAATAAAAAAAGCACCAAAATGATCATCTTGGAAATTGAATGATTCGTTCTGCGTTTACGTCTGTTTTAGCATAGCATTAAACTCAAAGAGCCATTTTTTATTTTATTTGGGATGTATCAATAAGAGTTGGGATACTGCTATTCGTAAAGAGCCTAGATTTACCACTCCTGTATCCTTCAATGTTAGTTATTTATACAAATAGATTTAAACCCTCGTCTACCAAGCCTTTTTTTGTAACACGGTTTTACACAGTTTTATCAATACCTCGAGATTTGTTATAAAGCACCCGATGCTTATGATTTTGGATACCATTAAATAGCTTGGACCTCCTCGTTACAAATTGAACCAAATAAGTACCAACATATCTACTCGAGTATGGTGTCACCATGACGTCATCAAGTCCGCGAGTCGGCAGAAAAAAAAAAAAACAAAAAAAAAAAAAAAAAAAAAAAAAAAAAAAAAAAAATTGCCAGTTGATTTCCAGAGAAATGGGCTGAAAAATCCATTTTGCGCTAAAAAAGTTAAGAGTATCTATTTCCATTCGGTTATCAGCGGTCCTATTGGCATTGGTTAGTTTTACATACACATCGAGTTTTAGAACCCTACTGTGTACATATTTTCCAAAATGCACCATAAAATATCCTGGGTGTCAACCACCCCCTTACCCTTCGACACTGACGGCATACCCTAACCTGGTGAAGTTGGTGCTCCTTCACATTTGTTTTTTCGTAAAATTACCACCCCTTTCCCGCTAAGACGATGGTTAAGTTCCCGGCATAACATTTGGAACTATCGAGTTTACGCCTGAACTCCCAGTCCCACATAATTTCAGATTCTCTTCGTTACAATTCCCCCACATTGTAACGTGTCTGTGCACCATCAATATTTTACAGGTCACCAGACCTTATCATGCTCTAGATATACGTACTAAGTTAAACGGCTATTGGGTTGAGGTGGTATTGGGGATTAATCACAATTTATATTTAAATAATGCAAACATCATCTGAATTTTGCCTCATCCTAAGCTTGAGGTTTAAGCATTGGGTGAGGCTAAGGGAACAATCTCGTCAAATAGAAAGACTGAACACGCGGTGTGTAAAATACAGTTGATTTTCCAATCCGTAACCACCATTAATGTAACATGTTAAACTTCTCCCTTAAGTCTATCACAACTTTGTTTTTGCATTTAAAGCGCCTGAATGTTTTTAAAAAGACATTTCAAACTACATTGGCTTCCTTTATTTATTATTCTTTTCGATATTCCTCGCCTGAAAACATTAGTGAAGTGGTATATACTAACTGTTACCGAGCCATTGGTCTTTTATACTAATTGAACATACCCACAGGACATGCATAATTTCGCATTTTTAAAGTGTCCCACCACTGCATACCAATAACCGTTATAGCAAATACCTCTTTACTCACACGTGCTACAGAAATCACACACCACTAAATAAAAAGGTGTATCAGACGACGTCAGTGCCGAGTCAGTGTTGGCGTCCGGAATATGGCCTTTGCATAAATGAAGAGTCACAATGTTGATAAGGTTGTGTCTTTAAATGAAATTTTGACTAGGCTGGTGACTTTTTGAAACTCATGCAACTCTTTGCGATCTCTGTCGCTCAAAATATCAGCCTTCATCATATGACTTTTTCATTTTTGTTAAAGAGGTATTGTCCTATCTTCCAAAAAATCCAGTTTTAAGTAACCAGTTGCTTTATAGTCGAGAAATCGACGTTTGTGAGAGGTCATTTTGTAGACAAGTCTATGTGGAGTTATTAGGTGATGTGATCTTCCTACAAGGGATTAAGAAAAATGGACCCTGATTACGCCCGCCTTTTGCATCTTTTAACCCTCGCTTACCAGAGGGGTGGGGGGAGGTTCCGCGCTAGTTAACTTCACTCGGTGCCTAAAATGCCAAAAACTTTCTTAAACGCCTTCTAGGTAATCGTTCTCTCATCCTTCACTGGGGTTAGGGTCTGCCGTCAAGTCAAAGGGTGGTGGGAGGGTCTATTTTTCCACCCACGGATCTTTTTATGTGCATTTTTGAAAATGGTCCATGTTTTATATACCACTGTCACTTGACCCCATCATTTTAGAGCTGAAAACCGCGTGAAAATCCGATAGTCCTACGTTTTTTAGCGTCAAAATTTGGGATTTCGCCCTATTTTCTGTGAAGTGCCAATTTTACCGACTCGCAATGATACGTCCATTGTGACGCCAACTAGTACTTTGGTACTTATTTTGGTATCATTGGGAAGAGGAGGACCATATTAGCTATCCACTGGTATTAAAATCACAGCATCGGGTGCTTTATAACGAATTCCTGAGGGGGTGGTAACAACCCCCTTGGTTACACCGTGTTACAAAAAGGCTTGGTAATACGAGGTTATGGGACACGTATCTCCACATATGTGGATCAGCAGAAATGTATTATTATTAAGCTGTTATCTGCAGCAAAGATCATTCCATCAGTTAGGTAAAGGCAGAGCCCGTATTATGCTCGGTCCACGGATTCGTTCATTTGAATGTGAATCAAAAAAAAAAATCTTAGAAGCTAAACGGACTACTTGATTCAAAAGACTAGCTTCACTAGCTTAGCTTCACTAGCTTAGTAGCATGCGGTTAAAATGGCGACCATTCTCTTGGTTTGGTGGTACCCAGAAAGCTCGGAACAAACAACTTTACAAGCTTGGTAGGGACGAGAATGTGAATTATTCTGATAACATCTGAAAATCAGAAGGTCAAGGTATTCAGGGATGTAGCTGTCTCACCACACGGAATATCTTAGTTGTTGATGAGACCCGGGATGTGAAGGTATTTAAGAAAATGCCACTATCTCACTGCTTTTTCTACTTTGACAATCACGTAAGATCCAAGCCACAGGTAATCTACGATGTATTTGCCATTTACAATGGAAAACATGTTGGTTGGTGACATGCACAGAAGGTCGTAACAATACATGCTTTTCCTACCGGTAAATTTAGCCAAAAGATAAAGTTCAATATTTTGTGAAGGAAAGATATGTGTAAATAGTAAAGGTCAAATCCTCTATCATTGTTCGACCAACTGGTTCCCTAACCTCTACCAAGGTTTGGCTATGGATTATTCAGTCAATGGAGATCTTTTGCATTTACCCCTACGATAGCCGAAGATGCAACAGGTACATTGGTAAAGAAAGGGAATGACGTGTGATACGCATCACACTTTATGTATTGCATTAAGGTAAAAGCAAGGAGCAACACTGGCCACATCCATCAATACACCCCCAACGGTGAATTCCAGTACAAATGCTTGCCAGGTTTTGGTATGAGCGCATGCATTTGGTTTGCACTCCAGAAGGATCATTGCTTTCTAATATTAGATCAATTCTGCTTACAATCTCAGATATACTTCACAATTGCAGTCACAAAGCCATACTGTAGCAGATGCAGGTAATAAGTGTTTCATTTCATTAGTTTTCAGATGCGCGCAGTCAAAATTAATTTAGTCCTCGCTTAGGAAACTCGTTGTACCTCTAAGCTATACATTGTACTCTACAATAAATTTAACCTGATTGGTGGCTTTTTGGTTTAACATCAAATTCTAGTAGGCCACTTAACATATTAGAAAAGAACTTTGATAAGTATCCATATCTATATTGTTTGTTTGTTAGAGTAAGTGCTAATTTTATAGCTCTGGAAAGGTTCAAATGACGTACAAGAGCTTTGGAAATGTCAATTTTGGCCGTTTCAGCTTTAATATTCCTTGGAAAGCAAACCATCTTAAGATTTAACTACATATTCATACACATTATACATGAGTAAGCTGACATTCACAGTACATGCATAAAAAATCTAACCCAAAATTTACAAGAAACTCCTAGGTTTTTAGCCACTTGATCTACCCGATCGATTTTCACCATCGATATAACCAAAATAATCGCCGTTTTGCTCGGCTGCTTTATGTTGCATGTGCACGATAATCAGTAAAATCACGAACAGTTTAAGAAAAACGATATTCAGAGTGAGTTAAAATGTGGACCCTGATTGTGCCAATATATATATTTGGCAAATATAAACGTCAAAAACCTCTCACAGACCTACAGCCTTTATTATTTATGAAAGATTGTCAAAATTTGTTTTCAATGAAATGAATATTGTCAAATTAATGTTGTTCAATAGTGATTATTATTGTTCCACTAGTGATGTTGAACAACAGAATCTCGTATAACATCATTTTCTTTATAGAGTCAATAATTTTCATGTTGCATAACAGCACCTCATGAGATAAATGGAAATCAATGTAGTGAATTTTGCAAAGTCATTTTCGTAAAACGGCTGCCGTAGGTCTGTGAGACGTTTTTTGACGTTTTACATTGCCACTAATAAGCGTTATAAATGACGGTTTGAAAGCATTTAAAACTCGTCGTTTCCGTTTTTAAACCATATCTTGCACATGAATATGGTCACAATACTTCTGCGGGTTAAGAGACATGCTGTACGTTTGTATTACAGTAGTTAAGCGATTTAAACGATACTTTCACCAGTGGTTTTACTCTTTTTACTTGTTTTCTGTTAATATCCTCACGTGTGTGTCGCCCGGTGTCATAGATGTTCTAATGTTTTTTTTTTTCCCGTTGGGGGGTGGACTCTTTTTTCCTTGTTTTCGGTTTATTATTTAAAAAAAAATTTGGGTTGACACACTACCCGTGTGTCCTTAATGTGATGGTGTTATTATCCTTAGGCCGTGTAGTCGGGTGGCGGCCAAGCATGATAAGTAAATCTGTCTAGTCTTTTATTAGATGTTGTCGTCTGAACTGCTGGACAAGTTATTTTCAAAACTGGTCGAAAAGGAATTAATTTCTCAAGGAAATTCCACCGAACCTTTCTTGTTGAAGTATATTAAAAGCGAGCGTCCATTTTGAAATCTTCGCCGTATGGGCATATCATCAATAAATCTTCTTTTAATTAATGTTTCATAAGTCGCCCATATCAGAGAGGATATTTAAGGAAGAATATAACCGTTTTTTTAAGTACATTCCTGCTTGTATTTAATTGGCATTGTAATTTGTTTGGATTCCAAACTCTTGAACGATTAATTTAAAATCAACAAAAGTCAAATAAATGTTATTGTATAAATATAAAAATTCAGATCATTTTGTGCCCAAGACCTCGTTCGTGTGTGTTCCAAATGTATTTCTTACCTTGCGTCCACGAATGCCGCGTAACCATTATGTTATAAGCATTTTTTATATTCCAATATTCACTCCACTGTAAAAGTTTTTCTGTATTTTTTTACAATTCTTTTATATGAATTTATATTGTTGTAATTATTGGTTTGTGAGTTGCTATATTGAAAAGGCTTGGTCGCCATCGCCTGGCCATTGAAACGAAATGAAAGTCCCCATACGAGAAGCGTCCCTAGCTACCATGTCAACATTATGCGAATAAACCGACGTTAACCTTGTAGACGGGCTCTAGGGTATAGTGCTGAAAGTAATTGATCGCACAGAATACAATGGCGAACAACAAATTTTATATTTCGTAATCTTGACCGCTCCCTCGCTCACACACCACCCAACTCACTAATATTTTAAGTAGGCGTGTAGATGCCCATATGCATGTGGCATGCTTGTTACGCCATCCGCGAAACGTGGACTTGTTTTTATCAATAACATTGTCTGGAACTCAAATTCCACTCACCTTTAGGTCGAGATAAGGGACAGCTCCTCTAGTAACGCTGCGTTAACCGGAAATTACGCTGTGTCTAAGTGGTGGGTGGGGGTTATCCCGTCATTTTTTCTTTTTCAACGGTTCACTCGCTTCGCTCGCTACCTTTCACCGTCGCAGATTGGGCCGGTTATTTAACTTAGCCGCGACCGCTACCAACTCCCAGTCCGCCCCTTGTAAAATTAATGTTGCTCAACAGTTGGGCAAACAATGTGCTCAACACCAGTTGAGTCAAAACATGTTACTCAACGATTGAGTAATAAATCTACTCAAATACGGTACAAAACGTTACTCCTTGAGGGTTGAGTAAAGTTTTATCACTCTGTTGAGTAAAAAAGGTCACAGCTCAACTGTTGAGTACAGCGGAGTCAAATTTTACTCAACAAATGCTGAGTCAAATATTGACTTTTTTACTGAGTAAAATGTTTACTACAAGGCAGAGTAAAATGCTACTCAACCTTTGTTGCATCAAGTTTACTCAACAAACAAGCTGTGACTTTTTAACTACCATAAGGAGTAAAAAATTACTCAGGTTGAGTAAAAAAAATAGAGTGTGTATATAATATAAAAATTCAGATCATTTGTGGACAAGACTCGTTTGTGTGTGTTTTCTCGCTCCCTCCCTCGCTCACACACACACACTCACACACATACACGCGCGCCCGCACGCACTCGCGCGCGAAAACATACACAGAAAGATAGAAGAACCGGCAATTTTATTGGGTACTTACCAGCATGAACACTGCTACCAGCATACAATGTCAGGCATGTCAGCAGAACACACAAAAACAGGATCTTCATTCTGAAATTTCTGACGAGTAAACAGTCATACAGTTTTACAGATAGGATAACAATAATAAAAACGTATAAGACCTTTGACCCCTCCATAACCCCTGCACACCGATTAAATATCAAAGGTCAGGTGTGGGTCACATGGAGTCATGTCTGAAAATCTGAAAGTATTTAAAAATATTGAAAATGTACGAATGAAATATGACCATCAAAATTAGTATTGTATTGCACCACTGCTTTCCACACATCCAGCCATTTGGGGTCAAAGGCCAGGGAGGGGTAACTACGTAGATCAATGTGTAAACATGCATTCTAGCCTTTCTAGGGATTGCTGCACTAAATATTTGAGTAGGGCGGTGTAGATGCCATAGTTAATGTGTATGCTTGTACGCCATCCGCGAAACGTGGACTTGTTTTATCTATAAACATTGTATGGATCTCAAAATTCCACTTTCACCTTTAGGTCGAGATAAGGGACACTATCTCTAGTACCGCTTGCTGCGTTAACCGGAAATTACGCTGTGGTTAAGTGGTTTGGGGGGTATCCCGTCATTTTTCTTTTCACCGTTCACACTTCGCTTCGCTCGCTAACGTTTCACACCGTCGCAGATTGGGCCGGTTATTTAACTTAGCCGCGACCGCTACTTACCCAACTCCCATCCGCCCCTGTTAAAATAAGTTGCTCCAACAGTTTTGCAACAATGTTGCTCACACATTGAGTCAAAGCATGTTACTCAACGATTGAGTAATAAATCTACTCAAATACGGTACAAAACGTTACTCCTTTGGTGAGTAAAGGTTTATATCACCCTGTGAGTAAAAAAGTCCAGCTCAACGTTGATACACGAGTAAAATGTTTACTCAACAATGCTGAGTCAAATAGAGCTTTTTTAACGGAGTAAAATGTTTACTACAAGGCAGTACATAATCTACTCAACTTTGTGTTCGTCAGTTTTACTCAACCAACAGCTGTGACTTTTTACTACATAAAGAGTAAAAAATTACTCAGGTTGAGTTGAAAAAATAAATTGTTATAATCAAAAATTCAGATCATTTGTGCACCAAGACATCGTAGTTGGTGTGTGGTTTCTCGCCCCTCCCTCGCTCACACACACCATCACACAAATACAGCGCCGCGTCCGCAGCCTCATGAAAATGTCGACATTCTTAAGAATTTGTCTGAAAGTTCCAAAAACGGTCCCATTATTCACGCTTTGTTACCATGGTTAAACGATTTCTTTCTAGGAGGCCTTTTGGACGTGGGCGGCCAAGCACCTCCGGGTGGGAGGTGGGCATAGATGATGGCATTCCCTTTCCCCCCTTCCACCCCCCCCCCTTCGAATTCAGGGATTTGGTGCCAAATCACACCATTTAAATCAGAGGAACAAAATTGTTTAATATTTCGCCACCATCAATTTCACTTTTGCCTGCCATAAAAGAAAAATCTCTTTTACCTCACAATGAACCCCCCCCCCCCCCGTCGTAAAAAGAGGTCCCTGTGGCGCCGCCACTGCCTGTGAGGTTACTTTTACAAACGTAGCTCCACCCGTTTTGCCGACATTCACTTGGGTAATAAGGCCGCTCGGACACTTCCGGAAGAAGCTTTTTCCATTTTCTCGGATTTTTAATGGTTTACCATGGCACAACGGGAACTGTGACCAATAATCGCTTTTTACCGAATAAAAAACCGGAAAAAAGGAAAGAGTTAATTTGGTTTCTCGATCATACTCGTTCCCACGGGTTTTCTCCGGTACTCTGGTTTCATTTGCCGTCTAAAATAATAGCTCTTGGCATAAAATCTGTTCTGGTATTATGGTTTACTGATTTGCGGAGGAGCGCACCTTTCATGGCCCCAGGCCGCACATTTAGGTGGGTTTAAGGCAGGGAACAGGTCAAATGTCCAGTGTTTAGTTGTTGATTTTTTCTGTTAGTAGCACTAACATGTTTCTTGTCAATATTTTTACTGAATCTTAGTCCTTTTTTTCATATTTTGTTTGTTTTACTTTTACTATATTGCGCATGATTTGAAAAAAAAAATAACATGAGCTCAACTGCAGAACCGGGCGGTAATATCGCAATACGTGCTGTGCTATGCGGCGCGCGAGCAAAAAGTTCAGAAGTCATGAGCGCAATGGAAACGCCTTGATACATCGTCGGTGATGATAACCATGGTAACTTGTATCCAATTGTAAAATGGTTTCCCACGTGAGTTGCTTTTGCAACAGAATGGGATTTTAATTTTTCGATTTGAACCTCATAAATTGTTGGATTTTTTTGCCATCAGAACCTAGATGAAGTAATTTGACCAGGTGCAGAAGCTTGGGGGAAGAAAAGAGATGAAACGTTGTGTTTTAAACCCGGGGGGCCCTTGTATTCAAAGTGGATATAATGCACCGTGACAAGAAAACCGCGTAACAAGGGTCTCTTTTTTCCAAACAGCGAGGTACGCGCGTCCATCGATTAGGGTGTCAAACCTAGCACACTCTGGCACACCGGTATGTTTTTTTCGCAACCCTGCATTGTGCTGTCCGCGAGATTCCAACATTCTAAAAACACTTGTAATTTTGCCCGCACACTGAGCCAACCCAGCTAATAACGGTAGCTTATCCGCACAATGCATTGCTTACATGTTTAGGGTGGCAAAACTGACAAAAAGACTTGTTTATGGTAGCAAAAACAGACAAAAATGCTTGTTTAGGGTATGTTTTTTAGTCGTTGGAAATACTTGTTTAGGGTGCATTTCGGAAGTCCGTGTTCATATCCATCATATCCACCTTTTAATAACACTAGCCCCCCCCCCCCGGGGTTTTGGAATAAGGCTATATTTTCTAGCGAAAACGGGACAACATTTAGACAAAATGGCGATTTTCTCTGTGTTCACTTTTCGCGATAATTCGTGATTTTTGGTTCCCAGTTACTCGAAATTCATATTAGTAACAGGTAAGAAATAAAATGCATCGGTCGGTATTTTTTAGTTTTATTTTTTTGTTAAAAATCATGATTTATGTCCAACTTTGAACAATCCTGGCGTTGCTCCAAATTGACGTACGTGGAAAACGTAATATGAACCTATAATATCGACCCTAGAACTATGACTCTAGAGTACAAAAACGAACAAGGCACATTTTATACTATTTCTATATTTTTTTATAGGGAACCAAAACAAATGAGTGGAATCACCATTGTTCATGATTTTCTCAAAAAATACATATTTTTGCGAAAAAAGATTATAATATTTGGATTCTTGAGTCATCTCTTTCTCAAATATGTATACTGTATGTTAGAACAATAATTAAGAAGATACGGCAAAAAACAGTTCCTTCGAATTCCTGCCCAAACACCCACCTTAAGCACGTTTATGTGGATATGTCGCGCGTTAAAAATATTCAAATTATTATTATTATTATTATATTCGCTAAATTTCATTTCTATACGATTTTTCGTTTTCTAGTCTACGTTTTTTTATGAACTGATAATATTATAGACCATTTCTATGAGCTTCTATTATTGACCCTAATCTGCAATAAGATAGCTCAATTCCTTAGTTTATGCCATACGCCATGATTACAAGCTAAAGCGATGGTCGCAAAACAAGGTTTTGGGACTTGCAAGTCCCAATGTTGTCGAGCTGTTAAACTTACTGCATTTTAAAAGTTTGTAGTTTGTTAACTTTTCAGAGATAATGTATCATGGTGGATCCCTAATAAATTACAATTCATGGACACTTCCGGTGGGTTGGTAGTCCGCTTGTGCTTTTACTCATATAACGTATCGATTTCATGAAAAGAGTGCATTTTGGAGTAAGCCACACAAAAACAATTGTCTCAAAATTGTATTGTTTTATCTTTTCAACATTAAGTATTCAATATCTATACGGAAAAAATTATTTGCCCAACAATATTTTACGTTTTGCACAGTATGACACAACACACACACATTTGTACAACAAAAAATGCCAACTGTGAACATTATCAGAGAGTTGCTGGGAAAAAAAATATTTGTTACGAATTTTACAATAGCTAATGAACTCAAGAAATATGCTCCACTTTGTTTAGTTATTACGTTATCTTTGAATATTCAAATTTTCATTAAAATTTAGTCTATAAATAAATAAATATATCAGAAACCTTTACTCATTTATTCAAAACCAAAATCATTCCATGACAAAATTATAGTTGATGTATAGACCAGTAACATCCTATGTCACTTTTGTTGCCTGCGAATACATTCCGGCGAATCGTTATGGCCCATCCTAGTATTAAAACTCTAACAGATACCAATTTCACGTGTGTAACTGTCAGGACGACCTATTCACGATACCAGCAGTGGCGCGCCATACTCTTTTCGGGCGGGGGGGGGCAAAACGGGGGAAGTGAAATCTTGGGGGGGGGCAAAGTGAAATTCGGGGGGGGGGGGGGCAAATATGGCAAAACTTTGAAATTTTCACCACTTGGCAAAATCGCTGATTTTTGGCCCAAATCCGGAATGTTGCCCCAATCCTTCATTTCTTTCGACCAGGGGGGTGGGGCAAACTGGGGGGGGGGGGCATTTTTTGTAAAAAATTGGGGGAGGGGGCAAATGCCCCCATGCCCCCTGGCGGCCGACACGGATACAGGGACCCTAAACATGTCACAAACAGTGATGGGAACTGAGTCTATATAAAACGCATTCACGTGATAAAACGATAACGTAATACACAAAAGATGATTGATAAACGTAGTAAACATTTTGACCTTTTTTGCGATCCTCCCATGAATAAGTGTTGTCTGGTTGAAAGTTTATATTATTTTGTGGTCGGAAACATACTTTAATAAATATTGTTAAATTGCGATTGTTTGGCTGCGGAATGCTAATAAAGAATACACTTATCCAATATAGAAAAACATATAACACTTTAGCAACAAGAAACAATGATCATTCGGAATAATTCAAAGTGCTGAGTGAGGTTGTGTTTCGCACATTCAATGCTCCTACTTCGATGTTTGAAGGAAAATATCTCATAGAAAGGAAAATGGGACATCATTTCCAAACTATATATGCCCAAAAACGCTCAAACAATCCTATCAAATATTACCGTTTCGTTCCAATACAACCATTTTTTCAAGGCTTTTATTACCAAGAACATAAATTGGAAATGCACTGTTTTCATGAAAACGACATATTACGTACACAAAACTTAGATTTACTATATACTGACAGATCCGGTCAATCTTAGGGAAGGTATTGGTCATTAGAATATGCAATGTGGAGGGCGTAGAGTTCTTCTTTATTAAAAGGAATTGCCCGATTTCATTATATAAAATTGTGATCTGAATTGAATGAACTTATCCAATATTTCAATCAGGTTTAAGTCGGAGCTAAAAATGTAATTTTGTTGTCCCATAAAATATTTTGCAAAACTAACATTGGTCATAATTGGTCGATCAAAATGTGCCATATTTTCGCTCATAACATTCAAACAAAATATGTTTAACTCTTAAGGTTTCACAGGGTAAATGAGAAATATAGTAGCTTTCTTCAGACACCAATATTTTTGACCACTTTCGGTAATCTGGTGTCCCTGAGGACGAGGCTATTAGCGGTCGGGCCATGGACATTTTAAGTGGTTTGAAGAGAAAATCTTTGCGTCAGAGATCCAAGAAGAAATGAAAAAATCTAAAATCTAATGAAACAAATATAATTTTTTTTCAAAGAAAACAACAGAATACAACCTTAAAAATTGCACTTTTTTCTGACAAATTTCATGAATGCAGACAATTGTCAAGCTTTGTCCCGACAAAGGTAGACAATTGTCTGCTGTCAGAAAATTTGTCCTGAAAACCTCATTTTTTTAAAAGTTATTATTGGCTTTAGACTTTAAGGTGTTCACATTGAAAATAGACATAATAACTAAGGTTAAAGACCACGAACCTTGCCCATGAAATGTAGATTAAATGCATCAAAAACACACACTGCAATACAAATTAAAGTAATTCTGTGCATCTTTTTTTCTATATCACATCAGAAATTCATTTTGAAAAATCACAAATGATGTCACTGATAATAAATAATTCTGGTAACAATATTAGTATTATGTTTACCTTTATAGAAGTTGGTGATTTGATGATACGGCACTCTATATCACTGATATTGGACTAAGATAGAGGAAGGCAAGCGGTATTGCAGTCAGCCGTAGTCAGACACACTGTCGAGATGATTTGTCTCATCATTTACTCTCCAATCCTCACATTATATATATTGTCATAATCCTTCAGAAACTAATATGCCTATTAATGATACATCGAAAATATGTTAATATATTTCCTTTCCCACACAGACATTGCCTTTTACTTTCTTATTTAGTATTTACATTAATGTGCTTGGGTGGTGTAGGCGTACGCCAATAATTCATAGCGCCACACATATTGTTAGTCATTTAGTATTAGTGAGTGAAAGAACGAATTTGACATGGAGCATTTTTACTTTTCAAACATGTCCACCCAGATTCTACAGTCAAGCTACCAATCATGTTCAGCGCAATGCTGATGACACAAAACAAAACCTCCACCTACACACAACAACCACAACTCGCATCACATACCACTGTCAGGAGTTTTTTGAAGGTGTTTACCTGACATAATAATACACTATTTCCCTATTCTTCAGCTCTGCCCTCTTTACGGGGCTATCAGCATTTCGGCGCCCAAAATCACCACTTACACATTGCGGCCACAGTTGATTTCTCCGATTGAGCACCGCGCGCAATATGATTTTTTCTGAAGGGTCACAATCGAGGCCCCCCACTATCGTGCATATTTAATGAGTTCGCTGTGCGTGCTGTCAGCTGCTAGATCCTGGACGTACCTGGCGAATTCACCGTAGTAACCTTGGTGCGTCCCGTAGCGACCTTACTTGATTATAAAACTGAAAGATTGCTATTTGTAATGAAATGACACGTAAATATGGTGTCACTGAAATTTGATATTACAAGTAACTTCAGCGCACTCAGAAAAAATTGTGCGGCCTTTTTCTTTATCTCGAAGTTCAAGGAATAGAACCCCTAGATAGTAATGTCTCTAAAAGTCCAGGAAAGTGACGGTAGTTGATCAATAACACAATAGGCCTATCATCAACCTCAAATTTTATTCGGCTTATCACCGTTCCCTGCCCATGTATCAAATTATGTTTGGTCTTTACCATATTGCAAGTCATGTCTTAGACCCTTTTCATGTGACCCTGTACATAATTTGCACGGTAGGGGGTCAGATGAGGTTGAGTTCCCTTTCAAGCCCCTGTACCCAACCCCTTTCACCCACCCACCCTCCCTCCCCTCCCCACCCCTGCCAGGATAGACCTTGTCCCACAATTTTCCAAAGAGGTACCGAACTTACTTCTCAACTTGACACCCCATGCACTGTGTGGAAGCACTTACATGTACACCCCGACGTGCAATACCTCAGCTACACCCTTCACCCCCACTTTAATCACAATCGGGAAAATGCAGTAAATCATTGTCAAAAATGTAGAAATAACCCTAGCTGACCCACTCTGCATGGACACCCCCAGCCATACAGATTCACCTGGCGCCTCACACCAATCCCTCCCACACATGACAGCGCTGTATACACATGACACATACCTCATCCCCCCCCCCATCCAAGCATCGAATGTCATGACCAGGACACACACCCTTAGCCTCCATCATTAGTACTATTAACCTCATCTTTTCCATTTACAGCTATTGTACCCCTGAGCATGAGACCATGCACCGACCCTGAGGGGGCCCCAAAACTCACCCCACTATAAAAAGCATACCTGACTACACCCGGATTCCCGAATTATTGGGCATATCTTGTGGTCTGTATTTGTGCATATCAACAACCGCCATCCATTAAAATGGACCGAGAATATGTAAATTCTGCCAACAATTGCGAGCCCCTGAAGGCTTTTTTTGTAAAAATGGTCATAAAACATACAAAATATTTTGAAACACACGACGGGGAAGAATTCCAACCCACTTTACTATTCGCTTACTCACCATAAGTCATCAGTTAGAAACGAAAAAGTTAACCCAAATAAGTGATGGAAAGTTGCCGAAAAACTGTCGTAGATCGACTTTTCTTTCACCCTGATTTATTCGGAGAACAAAGCAATAGACAGAGAATGCCCTTCGAAAAGGCGAGTATACATGCGGACCAATGATTTTCATGTTGTTGGAAAATATTGCATTTGAAAAATACTGTACACAAATCTTTTAATTTGCCTGTAGCAAGATTTGTTAATTGTACCTTGTTCAATTTTAAGATTGTATATCAAGTTTCTAACGAACTGATTTGGCGTGTTTGTTTGTCACCAAGACATGCTTTACAAAATCCCTAGAAACCATGCCCGTACGTGATGTGCGGAACTCATGTGCATGGATGCACGCTTAGACAACAATAAGTTATGTTCAAGCCCTTTAGTACACACATCTAAAGATTAAAAGTTTCGCGTTCGTTTGAACGGTGTGTTGTGTGAACGCGCCAGACTCGTCAATAATCTTTTAATGCCAATTGAAGGACCGACTAGCGACTTGCAAGGGAGCTAAGCGCAACCCCCATTTATAAACCCTCAGAACGAAAAGCAGCAACATCTATTGTTAAAGTCGGAGGTTTCATGTCAAGGTAAATCAAGAAACCAATCCCTAAAGGCCTTAAGAGAGTCGCACAGACAGATATATCAATTGGATTCCCGCAATAAGTGGATTGACATATTTTCTTCAGCAAGTTCCAATGAGAGCTATTATTGGACCATAGCCCAAATCCTAGCTCTTGCAGACCCAAGGTACGGTAATTCACCAGAGTAATCAATCGAGAACGATCATGACCCCCGTCCCCATTTGACAAAACCCTGCCCTATCTCCCCTGCTCAGATGACCTGATCCACCTACTCGGTGTACAAGCAATGCTGGGGGACCTAGATTGGGGGTCTTTGTGAAGCAATCTGACGTTTCCAGCTCTGTAATTGACAGGAGAGTCAGGGTTTCTGAGATTGCAGACAAAAAAATTAATATTTCTCGTGACATGAATTGAACCCAATTCTGTGTCACAACGTCATTAGTGGACCCTTCGGTCTAGTGGTTCGCTGACCAACCCTTTTCGATCAATCGGACAAAACGTTGGAACTAGAAGCCTTTTGAAGTAAGGCTACCAAGAACGAGAAGAAGAGGGAAACATGGAAACGAATATATCATGCGGCTACTCCGCCTGATAAATGGGGAAGAACTTGCGCGTCACAAGAATATAAAAAACTAGCGGGGAGCCCGCGCTGAGCGCGCGGCCCCCGCTGCGAGTCATACCGTAGATACAGTATACTGGCACTGTTTTCAGAAGCCACTGCTACTTCGCTTAATTCGCAGTCAGGACATTTAACGCTGCAGTCATTAAGCACTGCCAAGTTACCGAATAATGACATCTGGCATGACCTTTGACCCCCAAATGAACCCACAAATCATGCCACCACCAAAACCACTCGTACCCACGCGCAAAACTCTTACCCAACATACCTCAAAACCCCCCTCATATCCAACCGTCAAAGCCCCCCACGCCCAAAAGCCACCCAATGACCCCTGGCACTGACCTTTGACCCCTAGTAGCACCCCAACTCGAAAAACCGGGACCTTTCTAAACTCTTACGGCGAAACTCTACACCACACCAAAACTCATATCAATACGTCAAGCACAGCAAGTTCCCAATACTGACCCTTGGATGACCTGTGACCCCAAAATGAACCCTTCAAAAACGTGCAACACTAAAACTCGTAGGGCGACAACTATACCACCACACCAAAAACTCATATCCATACGTAAAGCACTGCCAAGTTACCCAATAATGACCCCGGGATGACCTTGGGACCCCAAATGACCCTCGAAAGTGCCGCTAAACTCGTACGGCGAAACTCTACCCACCACACCAAAACTCATATCCATACGTCAAAGCCGCTCAGTATCCAATAATGAACCTGGATGACCTTTGACCCCCAAATGACTCATCGAAATCAGACCACTAAACTCGTACAGCGAAACTCTACCACCATACAAAAACTCATACCATATCAAAGCAGGCCCAGGGTTACCCAATAGTGACCACTGGATGACCTTCGACCCCAGGACCTCGGCAAACAAGACCACAACTAGTACGTCCGAGCTCTACCACCATACACAATTAATACCGTATGTTAAAGGACGGAGAAACGCATAGCCGGACAAAACAAAACAAACAACAATCAAAAAACCCAAACAACCACAATCAAACAAACAAAAACAAACCCACACAGTTGTTTGCTTTAGTAATATAGATGTAAAAATGCCCTCGGTACCGCAACGTTTCAAGCAGATCAGGTGTGTTTACCATCAATTGTCTACGCTAGCATATGGCATAGAGATTCCCTCATGAGTGACACGTTGAATGACCCGTTATAAATGAGCAGCGCTACACACGATTCAGCTCTTAACCTAATTTATGATAGTGATTCTGTACTGACACAGTTTTCTTTGTGGGCCGCACATTCTTTGCGTTACTGCCGCCGTTTTCACCCTGTTATCTTCACTGTCGACCACCCCACAGTGCCATTCAATTAGATTATGGAGTCCACTGCGTACTCTGTGTTTAACGCATAGGACCATGAGAAAACTCACGTCGTTGCGGAAAAGTGCTCAAGGGATTTTCTTGTGAAGCTATAATTGTAGAATATATTATCATCATAACATATGTGCAATTTTATTATGAAAGACCCATTCAGAAAAATCCCGAAAACTGTTAATTTATAAAGAGTGGTATTTTGGTAGGGTATAATGCAACTCTATGGCAAAAATCACCAGTGATTGCTGGCCAGATTCAAGAGGGCGCCATGGACAAACGGGTTCAGACCTTACTCTTGTAGAAGCTGACAACAGATAATCTTATTCTATACATGGTGATGTAATTGGTGGAACATACGTGCTGAAAAAAGATCCGAAACGACCATTTCTAACAAGGCATTCCAAATGTGTACAAAACAGGCACCTACTCGCTAATGTTCATGCACACAGTGTGTGTGTAATCGCTCATCCATAGCATGGCATTGATCAGTGATTGGACGGTGCCCCTGTGAAGTGTGAATCATTTACATACGATCAAAACTTATTAAATGGATTCATGTCACAATGATTTGGTTGGGTGGGCAACAGGTCGGGCCCGTTTACAGTGGACACTAACTTCACTATGTAACCTAGATAAAGCTAACATACAATAAACACACAGTAATTTGATGATTCTAAGAGTTAAATTCTTACGACTTAGAACCTCTTGAGAAGTTTGAAACATATATTGCAATATGCGCTGGGTTTGTTTGTTGCTCCGTTTATCCTCCCCATATTTATAAGGGGTTCAAAAAAAATAAGTTTCCCCATAAAATTCAAGGACATTTTTGTTGCATAAACTTTCGTTAGAAACTGGCAGGTTTGAAAATTCCCTACCCAACAAGTTTTAACAAAAAGAGAGAACATTTGGCTCTGCCACAAAAGTCGTTGCTTCTCAAAAAACACACTTTTGGCATCAACACAACATCCCTTTTCAAAAATGGATGTGTCAGAACAAGTGGCACTTTACCGTATTTAATGTCTAAGTGAAGACAATTATCAATTTGACAACACGATTTCACTTCCTGTCTTATTTCATTGAAGCTCTGAAGTACATTCGCTTAAACATGAACGCATAGGCACACCATACTTTAACAGGCAAGACAACTAGACCAGACAAACAAATATGAGATGAAATTTGTCTGTGTAAGCAAACACCCCCACAGTCGAAATGTGAGCAGACGCGATCACATAAATAGAAGGCCTACAAATGGCCTAAACGTGATGGATTATCCTTCGAGCATGGAACCACATTCATCAACGAACATCGAAATTGGTAAACAGCAGGTGTAAACGCCCTACAATTAGGGCCATCAGTACAGATGGGGGAAACATTGATGTATGAGGCTCACCCTGGCTTGCCAAAACAATTGAGCTTATTTTGATTCGAAACAGGCTTTTCAAACATTACCTCTTTCTTTCATGAGAAAGAGCAATATGCCTAGAAAAATGACTATTTGGTACTGATGAATGTAAAGCTTACATCTCATTGTTTGTTTGTTTTCCTACGTCTTGTTTATTTGTTTACCTATGCGTCAATGTTTTAAGCTTATTTACTTCAGATCGCAATGCATATGGAAATGAAATCATTGTTAGTAAATTGATAGTATCTTGACTTTACGCCTTTGAATACGATAAAGTGCCACTTTTTCTATCGACATCATTTTTGAAAAAAAAAAGAATGTGTGTTGATGCCAAAGGTGTTTTTTTAAGCAACGACATTTGTGACAAAGCCAATGATTCCTCTCTTCAAAACTTTTAATTTTTTCCAATTATGCAGTTCTAAGAGAAGTTATGCGACGAAATGTCCTTGAATTTTAGGGGGAACTTATTTTTTTAAACCGTGTATATTCATGTGAATCAAATGTTGATGTGTTCTATTTTTAGGAAGGTGCAATACATTCTTCAGTGGTTACTGTGCGGTAGAACATTTAAAAGTTAGACGTCAATTGCCACTTCCTGTAGTCGGGTTTGACAAAAAAAAACTGTCACAAAAGATTTCATTTCAAAAGGGTAATGTACTATTTAGACAACATCAAAAACATTAAAATTGAAGAACCCAAAATGGTGTACAGGTTGGCCACCAATATCTTAAAAATGACAATAAGTCAATCCTTATTATAGAATCATAATTTTGGTATCTTTCCCTAGCTTTGATGGGTCGGAGAATCCATTGAGACCTCAATAAGTGCCAATGAGTAATCCAGCAGCCAAAAAATCCATGATGGCGTCCAAATGGTCACCAATACACCTACATCTATAAGTTATATTTTTCTTGGCATTTCGATTTCATTGTCTGTACATATTTTATGAGTCAAGAAATCAACTAAAGTCAATAAAATCTCATAGAGTTATCAGATTTCCCAGATATCCAAGATGACCTCTAAATATCCATCACCTTACATTCATTAGTATCAGGGAAAACTTCGTATCTATTTCATTACCTCAATGAAATTAGAGGCCCAGGAAATATTTTGTTTTAATGTTATCAACAACAACCTCTCCAAATGTGGTCGACAACATTAGGAGGTCATTATTTAAGCCAGGGGGAATGGAGGAGTGGAGAGGGATATGGACAAAAAGTGTAAGCAAAAGGTGAATGTGAACACTTTCAACAAGGGGAGAGGGTAGACTACTTCGTAGTCATTATACGCATTGATCAAGTAACTACATTTAGCCTCCTGTATTCGACATACAATCCTAGGGATGAAATATTTCAAATGGGCACTGCACTGATAGAGCTGATTGTAATATCAAGTACATTTTGTGTATTATAGACAGCATAGTCAAGGGAATTGCACATAATTTGATAGATATTACAACTGACAGTCTCAATTTATTGCATTTATGTTATTAGGCTGAAAAGGTCTAATTTTGTGTAGATACGACTTTGCTGCACTCAACGGAAAGAAAACAGGTGTGTAGTTACGCCACCTTTATTATCTAATTACTTCACTGGTAGATACGACTTTAATGCAAACAACGGAAAAATCATGTGTGTAGTTTACACCTAATCATGTGTGTATTTGCGTCATCTAATTACATCTTAATTAGTCGTATTAAGTGGTAAATGAAATAGTCATATTTGAAATAATCCATTTTTATCATGTGTAAAAAATAATTTTCATTCTAAAACTGACTACTTTATAACGCGGTCAATATTTGTCCTTTTGGAAAGATAGTTTTGGTGTCGGAAACCTAATGAAATGCACTTTTCAGATGTGTATTAATTTGTAGGGTATACGTTTTTCCTCTTCATAAAATAGGGGGCGTTTTGAGGATTCTCTCTTTTTTAGACAGCGGTACAATGATTAACCAAATATATAGGAAATTAGAGAAAAAAAATAACAGTTTTTACCCACCCAATGTTTGAAAAATCACTATTTATACAACAGCTAATGAAAAGCACCAAAGCAACCCTAGAACAATTTTTTTTTTCTAGGACTGCGCCGGCGCGGGAATCGAACCCACGAACTTCCGATCACTAGGCAGATGCCCTCTCCATTAGGCTACCGGCTGTGTCTGATAAACAGACATCAAAGCTGTCGCTTAAAGGGGAGCAAAACCTTGAATATTTCATCCGCATATGTTTATATTCATATATGACCGTTCATAAAAGAGTAATTTCGTCTTTCACACATATTCCCTCTAAAATAAAAGTATTAAATCGGTGTTAATGTGCGTATCCATTTTGATTTATGGTGACGTAGCCCGGGCCCAGCAAAGTGTCCTAAATAGAAATACGTGTAAGGATTCAAACATTTCAAACATGTGTGGTGATGATGAATTGCAGGTATTTCAAACATTCCATATGCATTTAAGAGGCACAAAGTCAGATGTTACACAGATGTATATGCATTTATTCCAGCTAATAAGTAGGATTAATTTCCTTTGAGTGCAGTGCGGGTAGTAGTTCAACTTTAGGCATTTTACCGCCGCCGGACGTAAAGGGGAGCGTAACTTGGTTGGAGTAGCGGGTGGCGTAAGTCCTACCTGATTTGGACCTTTTCCTCTCTTTTTTTTCGAATATTTCCATTCCGCCTATACAGTTGGATGACTTGTAAAGAAATTCAGTTTTGATTTGTAAACTGTCGAACCACTCATGGTCTTGAATTTTATGAGAAATAACTTCACCTCATAATCTTCGCTTTAATAAGAAATAACTGCAAAGATGTACTAAATTTCATTATTTTAGAAAGACGTTTAGAGGGAGCTCTCAGCTACACCGCTTAATGATACATGACTAACAAAGCTAGCCACGATCGACTCAGATTGTTGAAATTTCTGGACCAGGCACACCAATTACGCAAAAATCAATATGTGGATGGGATATGGATTGCTTCAACCAATATGTGCTAAAACAGCGTGGCGCACAAGTCTTTGTTGATTAATGAGTTGTATTCTCGAAGCTATTGATTTTTCTGGTATTTAAGGTATTTTACGCCACCTTTACTCCTGGGTTAGACCCAGGAGTAGCGGGAGCTGTTGAGACGACAGGCACCACAGAAATCAATGTGCCAATGGGATATGTATTTCTAAAACCAGCATATGTATCAAAACGGCGTGTCGCGCAAGTCGTTGATATTAAGGGGAGGCAGTGAAGGTGAATATGAAAATTGGGTGTTTTTTATCACTTTAGGATTGTTGCAATTTCAAATTCTATACAACTTCAGTTTTCATTTGCTTTTTATTTGACTTCAATAGGAAATTCCCTTCAAAAGTTACATCCCGTTTCACTGAAATGGATTTCCGAGAAATTCAACCAAATATAATTTCTCCTATTGAAATGTGTGTGTTAAATGTCTTATGTATTTTATTGTTTTTGAGGAGCGATAATTAAGAAATTAGTTGAAAATGCCATCAAATTGGTATTTTACAGGGGTTTGTTGCAATGTACGTTATTTTCAACAGGTAAAACTTATTTTGGGCAAAGAAAAGCAGGTTTGGTCATCTCATTTGCATGTTTTTGCTTAAAATTTGTTTTTATACATTAAAATGTGTTTTTCTCAAAATGGCGTTTTGGACTATGCGCAAATTACGTGCGGAAATTTCTCAGCAATGTTGCTATCAACTAGTAAATTGGCAGAGTGACTGATGAAGACCTATATTATAACCTTACAGAAGGAAAATCCATATTTTGATACTTTTAACGATCCAATGAGCAATTGCGTTTGAAAACGCATATTTTTGGCCAAAATTGGTAACCTTTGACCTCATTTGACTCACTTTCCAAAAGAAATTGAGAAAAAGCCTCTGTAGGGCTGTAATTGGAGCCATCTTTTATCCATCAGAGTTGGTTTGGTAAAAATAGCTTTTAAGGTGGCCGAGAAATATCTGCACGAGTTTTGTCATCATCAAATCCAAGATGGCCGTCGTTGCCATAGCAACGGACACGTTAACATGCAATTTTATGTATTTTTTTGTAAATTCCCATCCTAAAGTAGCTTCAAGTCAAACAAAAGTTAATGTAAGTGCTTCAATTCAAAAAATGGGTTTCACCTTCACTGCCTCCCCTTAAGGAGTTGCATTCGTGTAGCTCTTGATTATTCAAGTATTTAAGGTATTTTACGCCACCCTAATTCCTTTCTAATTTGAGGGCACATGTGGTGCAGTGGATCAGCGCTGGTCTCATAAGCATAAGGTTGTGGGTTCAAGCCCCGCTGTCGCCAATGTGTTGTGCACTTGGGCAAGGCACTTTGTCTCGCTTGCCTCTCTCCACCCAGGAGTATAAATGGGTACTAGCATATGCTGAGAATGCAAAACAGACTCGCTGTGCGAGAGGAGTGGCGAACCCCCCACAGCAACATTATAATGGAGTCTGTCCCAAACGGCAATGACAGAAAGATGGGCACTCCGCCTGTGGGCGCACAATTTGCAATTTTTGCAATTCCTGGCAAGAGCCAGAATAGTGTGGGTTGGTATGTCAATGAAACAGTTCCCGTAGGATTTTGGTGCTAAAGTTGATTTTCTTGCTGTTTTTCATTCAATAGGGACCAGACTGTCAGAAAATGATGGGGTGCAAATTTTCGGACTGCTGCCCTTTCCTCAAGGGGGGAAATGTTACTACAGGGAAACGAGTCAAATTGTGTTTTAATGTACATTAACATATTCGTCTCCTTATAAGGATTAGAAAAAGGTATATATTTGCCTAGGTTCCGACCTTTAGTTAAAGTGCTATAGCCCCATAATAGGCTGGATTCCTGCAATTCCTTGCTTTATGGCCTTCCAAAAAGAGAATTGGCCAAGGTTCAGCGAGTTCAAAATGCAGCTGCCCGTCTTGTCCTTCAATTCCGTCCACGGCCCATATATCACACAAGCTCTCTACCAACTACATTGGCTTCAATTAAACAGAGGGGCTGTTTTAAAGATTCTACTTCTCACCTATCAGGCCATCCACAGCATGTCACCTGCCTAGATCTCTGGCTCATCCAGCTGTAATCACCACCGAGAACCTTGACATGATCTTCTTGCTCCCCGCTAGGTTTAATCGGCCTCTCATCAACAAAGTTCTGCTCGTGATAGATCTTTGGCTTATCGCATCAGCACATTTGTGGAATAACTCCCTAAACAGTATCCGCTTAGCTCAGTCGGCAACTATTTTCAAGTCGCGTCTGAAGACAACATTTTTGCTCCTGATACGTTCCTGTTTCTTGATGCACAGCCCGTTGGTGTACTAGAACGTTCAGCCACTTTATCAGTATTGACAGAAAACCGGGGGATTTAATTAGTCGAAGCCATGCAAATTAATAGTCCGGGGGGGGAATGAAAGATATTTTGTAATGATTCACTTAGAATTTTGGAAATTGTAAGAAAAATTGCCCCTTGTTGGAAAAGCATCCCCGCAAAACTAAGATTGAATGGAATTCATGTCTGCTGGAAAATCCAATATGGCGGCTTGAATCTGTGCTGTATATAGGCATTAACAAATGTGGTCAGAAAATGCTAAACTAAGTGAATCCAGAAATTATTATGTCTTATTTGAAAGATAATTGTATAACAATTAATACAGCTTAAAATTGAGACCAAATTGCCTTGGTTTAAAAAAGCCGGTAAAAATTGTTGTATTTCGTTAAAATCCAATATGGCGGCTATGAAACAAAATGTCCGGCGTCAACCCTGTGGATGCAGTCCAATCCTAATTATAATTCTGTGGTGATTTTTTTTCCTTCTTTTTCTTATTCTGCCTTCATCCAATCGCGTTGCCTAGGATAGGTGTTTTTAATCAGTTTAGGTAGGGTTAGAGGCATCTGATCAGGTAAAGTCAAGACTTAACCGATGTTGTCGCTGGGGGTTACATACACACAGATCCTCACAGCTGAAGATTCAGGTGTATCTCCCTATTGTTCTTAGTATGGGAGGGCAACTGGGTTTGTCTTTCTCTTCTATATTGTTGGTCACATATATATATATCTGTTTTGGAATTCTACTTAAATTAAGTTTTTGAAACTGTGTATAATTGATGTATATCATGTTGTTTACATTTGAATTTTATCTATTTTTGTATTTGTCGTATTGATATTTTGTATATTGCTCCTATGTGAAGCGCCTAGAGGCCTGTGTATTAGGCGCTATATCAAGATTGTTATTATTATTATTATTATTATAATGGTTCAGGGTCATCCTGGGGTAAAATTTACTCAATGCTCAGATTTTGTTGAAACTGGTGATAAGCTGTTTGTATTGTCTCACAGGATCCAAAAATGTATTATTTTACAGTGTGTGACATTTGGTAAGCTAATTACATAGCAAAATGATGCAAGTGTCTACGTGGTCTATGGGGTCACCAGAACTTTCCCTGGATGTCGCAATGATGATATCAACAAATCAATTAAAATGCATTTTCTCTTTCAGTATGACACAAGGAATCACTTGACACCACTTTCAACAACATCGGAGAATTCACCCCCAGGTTACCTTGAACCATTAAGGGGCTATACCGCTTTAAAGGTTGGGACCTAGGCAAATATATACTTTAATAACCCTTATGGTCCCAAGATTAGATGCACCCATTAGGTTTCAGATTTATGTGTTTTAGCTGGCCGGATAAAAAAACTTGTGGCAGTGGTAAACGCCCCACTCCCTTCCCAGGAAGACGAAGGTTACCTTAGACCTTCAATGGTGGACTTTCAGGCATTGCACCTGCAGTACTTCGGAGAGAACACCACACGCACAAACTAGTGAATAAGGCCCTGCTGGACAACAAGCACCTGCTGCATAACACTGTCAAAGAATCACACCAATTCGGTAGACAGAGACTGCGTTCTCGCCGACCTTTCTGCCGACACGCTGCTAAACTCTCCAGTTCCCCATTCAACATCTTACAGACATGGAATACTACCTAGCTAGATACTCCAAGACCAGATCAATTCTCTATTACACCTAAGACAGAACTACCACCTGCATACAGCAATCTCCCACGCAAGGAGTGGGTCACCTTAAACCGGATTCGCACGGGAGTCGGTCGCTTCAACAGCAATATGTACCGATGGGGGCTGCAGCCATCGCCAGCCTGCCAATGTGGTTCTCCATCACAGACTGCGGATCACATTCTCAATGAGGGCTACCTTTCGTCCACCGGTGGACACAGATTTCTCAAACCCCAACCAATCAACAGTGAGTTGGCTCCACCGTTTACAACATATTTAGCTGCTGCCTCATACGCAAGAAGAAGAATGGTGGACTTTGCCACTCATATCAGTCCCATTCAGCTTACCTGTGACCTATCAAACATCCTGACAATGGATGCCTTTTAAACACCCTGACGACGGATGCGTTTAAGTTGGGGTGGAGTTGGGCTTATCTCCTATCTCTTGGGGTCAGGCCGCTGACCAGCCACCCGTCTTTCTGGCATTGTGGCACTGGCTCTCCGTGGTCAAGGGGAATATAATTGTGGTCCGCTGCGACAATATGACGGTGGTGACATATAAACAAGGAAGGGGTGTCATCAGTCCCAGCCTATGTAGGGAGATTCTTCGGCTATTCAGGTAGTGCCAAGATTGGGACATCGGGCTGATCGCCTCCCGTGTTTCTGGAGTGGACAATGGTTTCCCAATTAGGGTCACTAATCCCAGACACAGCCAAAAGTCAGAGGCCCGTCAGCGGAGTGGCAGCTCTTCTTTGCAGTTTGCCGCACAATCTTTTAGAGGTTGGACCGTCCACATGTGGATCTGTTCGCCTCAGTCATGAATCGTCAGATTGTGGCATATTACTCTTGGAACCAGGATCCCCAGGCAGTCGAACGGGATGCCATGGCGGCGGGCCGGTCAACATTGATAGCCTATGCTTGATAATAGCTTCTCCAGGTTGCCATGATCCCAAAAGTCATCGAGTGGCTCTGTCTCGAGACTGCCTGGTCCTGCTGGTAGCCCATTATGGCCACGGCAGCTGTGGTTTCCCAGGCTGCTAGATGTGCTTGTAAAGGAACACATCCAGCTTCCAAAGGGAGGGGACCTGGTCCTCCAGCCGACCTGTTCGTCCCGGAGTGCACCATCCATGCTCCGAACCTGTCTGGTGTATTTCTGCAGACTGTTCACTCAGGTGGGACGTTCTGAACAGGCTACCATGCTCAATGTTCAGGCAAATCCACTAGAGCATCATAGGATTCTCGCCGTTACCATGCATGGTGTGCCGATAGAGAGTTTGATCCATGCAATTTCTGCGACCGTAGACCAGGTTGGCATTTCCTCAAGGAAGTCTTTCAGGAGTGGGTTTAACTTAGTATCCTGACTGTCCGAGGTTTTTTTTTAACCCGAACAGCCACAGACCAGACCCGTAAAGGGCTCGGTGATGGCATAACCGTTTCTTTCAGTCCCCTCCTATCCAATCTGAGACTGATGAAGGGTATGTTTCTGATCGTCCCCAATTCGTAGCCTTGGTTTCCGGAGTGGGATTTGCCGTTGGTCTTGCAATTCTTAGCGTTGGAACAGTTTGAACCCAACCGAAAGCTCAGTCTTCTGGAACTTTCTAGTAGGGTTCGGATATAGGCCCAGTTAAATGCCTTGTCTACGGACGAGGCCCACTCCGCTTTGAGCACGAGGTCTCTATTCTTCCACAAGCAGGCTTTTTGGCCAAGAATCAGACTCTTTCTTTTACCCCGAAACCGGTGTTTCTGCCACGTCTCACCAGAGTTATAGACAGCTCAGCTCAGAGAAGCCTGAAGCAAGGGACACATTGAGCCAAATGGATTTCCTCAGTCATCTAAAATGCTCACAAAAACACCATGATTGGTTGACTGGCTTATTGGTTAGGGCAGAATGATGTTCGAGCCCATGCTTCCTTCTGGCCATTCTATAAAGAGGCCTCCATCCCAGACATTTTGGACAACGTCGGTTGGAGTTATGCTTCCACCTTCCAACAAGTCTGTTTGATGCATGTGTTAGTCAAGCGGAGAGGGGTGTCCAATCCCTCTTGGCTGATAGTAGCATCTTGAACCAGGAGTATTAGGCGAGTATGGATGGGGTGTTGACAGGGGTTGTGTTGGCGTTGGCTACCTTCTGTAACCTTCTTCCGCCACCGGTTAAGCCAGTGGTATTCTGTGCAAAAGTAACTAGTACAATCTAGCACTAGTACAGTGTATTTAATTCTCAGGAGTGGGGGGGGGTGGTACACTTGACTATGATACATACCTTCCACAGCCTTATGGCCCTCGCTCAATTTTTTTATGCTCCACCTACAAGAAGGTCGTTGGAAGGTTTGGCTGTGTTTTTTTTCTGTGAGAGAAACATTTGCCAAGAGTAAGGGTGAATTACAGCGCCGCTTGATGTGGTCCGTGATATTTGGTGCATGCCATGTCCCGACTATTTTGGGAGTTGGCTCATTTTAACAGTGGTAATGGAGTTTTTAATGGTGCCCAAATGAAATATTTGTGTAAAAAGGTCTATCACTAGTACCACACTATTAAATCACACAGGACTCATCAGTTCGAGGATCTGAGAACAATTTTCACTGATTTGACAATAATATTGTAGCTGTTTTCATTATATTATAATAGATTATGCTCAAAGTTTTTGTTTAATATTTGTACAGACTGACGAATTGGCTAATTTACGTTGAGAAAACTTGCAAAAATCCTGATTAAAAGTGCTTATATGCTGAAAAGCAATGATGGCTCCATTTGTAAGTCTCAAAAATATGTTTATTGTGTTTATTGACCTCAAAAACATGGGTGTAGACACCACCTTTTTGCTTCTAGGACAATTGGCTGAGCAGTTATGGCTCATCACATGCCTTATAAAGGTCATTGACCTTTGACCTTGAATATCTGACCAACGCAGCAACTGGAAGGCCGGACAAAATTTTCCATAATTATTAATATATAGGCCTATCAGAATATACAAAAAGTCCTTTTATTTGAATTTTTCAAGGTTACATTAAGCCTCTACTATAAGAGATATCGCTGTGAACTGAGAAGTATCTGTAAGCTTTAATATACTAGGCATTCGCTGAATAGTACTATGTCCATTTCGTTGGCAAATGGCATAATAACACTTCCAATGAGACACGTGTGACAAAGACTATGCATGTTAAATTATTGTAATAACCAGTCCGTCTAGGCTTTCCCACGACCACCTCCTAGCTCTTACTAGACTTGTTCAAGGCGCTGTACCAACTTCATTCATTGGTTCACACGTCTGATATAAATCATGGCATCATATAAGGAGTGGAGTAAAACTAAAAACGCGAGAATTAACTCTATTAAACACCTAATTTGAGGTCTCCAATTCACCTGGCCTATGTTTCATGCTTCCACTAGAGCGACTTCAATAAGTTCAACTCAGGCAGAGCGCCTTGTTCAGTCTGTCAGATTTTTGTTTGCATTTGCAAAAAATTGATAAGAGTTTTATACAGGGAAGGTTAAAACCACAAAGCAATGTAATCAAGGATGTCGCTCTTAGTAGCACAACCACTGCACCTGACCACAATAGGTGTTTGTGGTTTTATACATAGACTAGTAGGATCTTGGAGCCAGACAGTGTGCACAACAGACCACCATGCAGTGTACGATTATTTTTTGTTTATTTTATCTTTCTCTAGACAGGGTAGCCCTATAAATACAAATGCACTGATTTCAAACCTGAAAATATAATGTTCAAAATAATTGATAATAAAATGTTAATTATGCAGTACAGTGTGAAAAATAACAAGTTTCAAGGATATGATCCCTCAGGATTTTTCATGATTTCAGTATTTTTATTTCCAAAATTTCCCCAACTTTATTTAATTTCAGGCCGATTCTAAGCATTTTGGGTAAATTTTACGCTGTTTTGCAGGATTTTTTACCAAATTCAAGATTGTTCCATAAAACTCAATCACAGTCCTGAAGTCGGTTCCTAGCAGACAAGGCTAAGCTCTTACATAGTCACCAGTAAGATATATGTTAATATCTGAAAAAGACTTTGATAGTTTCATTCATTTTAACATATTGTAAGCGAAAACCGGAAGTTGGATGTCTGTAGACGAAAATCCAGCCACTTCCTTTTATAACGAAATGAAATAAATGAACTAATTCTGGTGAATTCAATCCATCACTTATTGTTTTTATTAACACAATTGTGATCCAATAAACGCAAAAGATAAATTTAATATTGAATGTATTTAAAAAGAATAAACATTGCATATGCAGAATTGATGACCAGTTCGTGCTTAATCAGAAGTCGAATCCAATCGAAAACCCCCAGAAGTATTAGATTATTGCAGAGGTAGGAGGAAGTGCTTATCGTGTGTACTGCGCACGATAGGAAATACCTATCGTGTGCATTATCAAACATTTTAAGATGACCCAGGCATTTCGTTAAGCTGCATGGGCAATTAACTTACCCAGCAGTTGGAATTCCATGTTTTGTATTTTTTATTTTTATTTTTGTCTTATTTAGCCGGGGTAGATCATTCAGTGTTTAGACACTGCTTTCCAATGATGCCCAGGGATCCAGGACGAATTGGGACAGCCAGGGGTTTTTACCCTACTCTTATCGAAACTGACTGCGATTTCATATACAGGCGTGATTCTCCATGTATATGGGACCGACGGCTTAACGTCCCCTCCGAAGGACGGAGTATTCTCATTGTTCGTTTGCCCAACTCCAAATGAACCATGGGGAGAGCGGAATTCCAGTTTTAAGCTATACTTCTTACAAATCAAATTCAGAATTTAGTACCCAATTAAATCCCAGCAAGTGGCCCCGCCGGGGCTCGAACCGGGGACCTTCAGCACCAAAGGCGAATACACTAACCAGTGCGCCACGCTCTCCCTAACCTAACTGATATTGATTCATGTTCATTTCTAGTTCTATATAAATATGCCGCACAAAGCTTTCTGACATATTTAAGTAGGAAATGAAACATAATAAAACACTCTTCCCCAATAGAATCTAAACATCATTACATCCTATGTGAAATAATGTCAACTTGGAACAGTAAGTGGAACGCATCATACCACTTTATTAACTACATATTGTCTTACTCTGAAGTTAATAAAATTGAAATTACACATAAACCTTCCTCCTAAGTTAATAAAAGAAAACTATACATAACCTTCCTCCTAAGCTAAAACAAGTAAGCATTGAGCTTCAAAGGCAACAATTTTCCAAAAGAGGACCTGGAGCGTCATGAACTGCTAGATGTAATATGACATATTTACTGCTTATTTATTATTAGATAGCGTTTGTTTACTTTCACTTTCAATCTCACTACAATATTAGCGCTGTGCTAGTCCCAAAGTGAAAAAAAAAACAGGGAAAACACTGCACTACGAACTAGCGAAAACATATTTCGCTTTCGAACTAACTACAATTTTAACACTGCGAGAGTTCAAAATTGGAAAGCACTGCGCTGATCTGAATTAGTGGCGTGTTTTTCACTACCCGATTAGTGTCGCTTTCTATCACTTTCACGTGTTTTTCACTTTACAGATTATCGCAGCGTGATCAGGATGGCTTGGAATAGTCAGGTGTTTACGACCTACGTTTTTTCGAAATGGAATGCAAAGGGACATTGTACAGACTGTCCCCCTAAACAAAACTATACAATCAAATTAAAAATAAAAAAATATCAACTGTGTATTTCTGTGAGATATTATGATTTTATTTTGTACACTCTTATAAAGCGCATTCCGTCGTCAGACCCCAATGCGCTGAACAAAGAAAGACACAATTAATATACAAAAATATAAGTATACACAAGAAAACTAATTGCTGAACAAATGAGTCTTGAGTAAAGTCTTGCAACGCTGCAGTGTGCTGGCATTTAATATGTGATGTGGGGCGATTTCAGAGTTCAGGAGCTGCATACGAAAATGATCTTTCACCATATGTGACCGTTGTAAAATTATAGAAGCATTGGATCGAAGAGAGCGTGTAGGTTGCTTTCTAGTAATGGGATCATGTAAATAGCTTGGTGTCTGCTTGTTCAGTACTTTGAATGTTAGTAACATAAGTTTGTAAGCAATGCGCTTCTTCACATGCAGCCAGATCTTCTAGCACCGGGCTTATGTGATCATGCTTTTTGGACAATGAAACAAGCCGGACAGCGGAGTTTTGTACACACTGTATTTTTTTTTTATTTGATAGTCTGGAAGTCCATATAAGATGTTGTTGCTGAAGTAAGGCGAGACGAGACAAATGCATGAACAAGTTTTTCGGTGCTTCTCTGATCCAGATATTTTCGGATGTGACCAATATTTCTAAGAGCATGTGAAGCCAAACGGCAGATGTTGTTGACATGAGGAACCAAAGAGAGGTGGTGATCAATGATGACGCCAAGGTCTTTTGCTTGGATAACCGTCTGTACTACAGAGTCGCCCACATTAATGGAAGGAATAGGCATGGTAGAAGAGAAACGAGATGACATATAAACCACCTCAGTTTTACTCTCATTTAAGACAAGCTTGTTATTCAGCATCCAGTTTTTAATCTCCTTGATGTAAATTTCAAGTTCACAGATAGATAAAGTAATATTGTTGAGATTCAGACCAACATAAAGTTGACTATCCTCCGCATAAAACATCCCACTGACTTGATAACGCTTGACAATAGGAGAAGAATATAAAGTAAATACATGCGGGCCCATTACTGAACCCTGGGGAACGCAACTGAGCAATTCATGAGGTTCAGATTTGGAGTCTCCTATCTTGATCACTTGCTATCACGGATGTATGAGTCAAACCACCTGAGAGCATTTCCGATTATTCCATATCTAATATTTAGCCGCTGGATTAAAATGTTGTGATCAACAGTGTCGAATAAGGCACTTAAGCCTAACAGGACTAGAACCGCATCTTTTTTCCATCAACAGCCAATAAGAGATCACTGTTTCACAACTGTGGTGTTTTCGGTAAGCACTCTGAAGATCTGGATGAAGCTTGGTAGCCGTGAGGTTATTCCTGCTGGAGTTGCTCATAGTCTGCTTTCTCAGTCACTTTGGAAGGAAACTTCAAATCTAGAATACGGACTGTGGTAATTTTGGAATGACTGAGGATCCAAAGTACACTTCTTTAAAAGAGGAGTAACCTCATCGGTCTTGAAAGCTGCTGGGAAAAATTCAGAGCGAAGGGAGCTGTTGACAATTTGAGTAATAGCAGGAAAAAGTTCATCTAAACACACACTGCTTGACAAGCCATGTTGGCATCGGATCCAGGGGGAATGATTTGGAAGGCTGGCTATTGATCATGGTACGTATTTCATCCACTGAGAGAGAGAATGAAAATGACTAAGACTGGATGTAGTAAGTCTTTCAGAGTCGGGTACATCAACATTAGATCGTGGCATTTGATTGAAAGTACCATGCAGCTTTTGCACTTTTCTTAGGACATTCATTGATAGGAATAATATTCGCAATTTTTTTTCACAATCATGCTGCCCACCATTCTGAAAAGCTGGCTTTGGTCACAGTCCAAGATCTGCGACCTATGGTATGAGGTTTTTGATTGTTCCAAAAGATATTTGTAGGGAGCGCATTTTTCACGGAATATCTGTCGATCGACTTGCAGACCTGACTTAACCCACTTTCTTTCAAAATGGCGTAGCCTTTGTTTTTTGTCACGCAAATTGTCCGAGTACCATGGTGAGTGGGAACGAATGTATCGAGTCCGAGTTAAAATCATCACATACAAGAAGATTGTCATTGCTTGTGAGGACAAGCCTGCAAGGGATGCAAGTAGAGTAGAAATTTCATATAAGAATGTAGATACGGTGGCCTTGTTCTTCTTGGTGAGGCGCAATCTTTAAATAATGACAAGACGCAAGGAGACAGGATGGGATGCTATACAGAAATCGCCATACTAAAAAGAGTTGAAAATATCGCGCTGGTTCTGTGTGACATTAAATCCTTCTCGCCACAACAGACAAATACCGCCTCCTCTATGATTTGGTCGAGGAATATTGTATGAAATAAATAAGGCATTGTATTATGAATATACGCCAGGAGCTGGACGTCTCTACTCTCACCGTTTAGCCATGATTCCGTTATGGCGAGAATGTCAAGATTTTAAAGCGAGGATGTCAAGATTTTCTGATATAACCAAGTCACATACTGATGCAGTCTTATTTGCAATTGAACGTGCATTCCAATTATCAAATTTAGCACGATTTTTTCTGGGAAACACATTTGATGGGAATACAATTTCTAATATTTATGTGGTTTGTATTTCCACTGGTTTCAGTTGTAACAAATGGTGATATTAGAACTGAAATAAGTTTTGTGTTCAGCCTTCTTCCACCCCGCTTCCCTCGATGACGCCAACGTTTCCTCCGGTGAGCATGACTCAAAGTAGGCAAATCATGGTGGTGAGTGATGCACGGCTGGCGTAAGAGGTTGAGAGAATCAAGCAGATGGCAAGTTTTAGCTGTGAGTTAAACAAAGGATAAAATGCCTCTTGGGCAAGTTTCACTTGAATGTTCAAGAAACTAAAGGTACAAGGCGTGTAGCATCTTGTGGGATTAAATGTTTTCAAACAAAAGAATATTGTAAAGATCAGATTATCATGCGGATTATCATGGGGAAATGAGGGGACTCACTCTCAGCGGGGCAACAATCATGAAGTTCATGTAAATTTTACTGTTGAAACTAAGGGGACAGCCACAGGTCTCTGTTTGTGGGGACAAATCTGTGCACAATGCTCTAATGGGGGGGGGGGACTTATTTTCCCTCCCCATTCCCCACTACCTCCAAGATGCCAGGAAGATACAAAACGAAGAAACCAATGTTAAACAAAAAAATAATAAAGGAAAGGATGGTTGGTCTTCAAAGGCCTCAGTTTACTTTCAACGAGTGTGTTATGGCTCTTCCTTCTGCTGAAACCTGGAGTAAAGCCGAGACAACAAGACTGTTTGGAATTGAATTTTTCACTGCTACATTATTTTATTTTTTCAATTGTGATATTATAAAATTATGTTATTTCACAAGGAGCAGCACTTTATATACTTTTTTAATTTTAATATTCAATAAAGAATGTCTTGAAGTTGATTTGCAATGGCATCTCTGTTGATATCGGGATAGCCGAAACTGGGCCAACGTGTTTTCCAAGATTATTACACGATTCATTATTTGTTTCAAGAAATCTGCACAATATTTAAGCAAACCACCGTGAAAGACCTGCGAGAATGTATTGTATTAAAATATTATGAAATATGAAGTGTTTTTGTCGTCAGTTTGGTTCCATTAACATCTAAACACCTGCCATCGTTACGATACATGGTGTGATTATGATTTTTGAAAGTGTTTTCGCACACGTGTCCCATTAAACCAGCCTGTCATTTTGGCTTGTTCAGTTTTCAATCGGTTTTCTAAGTTAATAATACAAACAACCACTCTATAATGGCGTCACTATAATTTTAAATGTATTTCTCCAGACACTTATACTTTAAATACAAATATCGTGACGCTGTTTTGAAATTAAATCATCAAACATCTGCCATAGATTTTTCTGGCAAGATTATAATTTTTCGTTGAAGTCCTTTTCTAAAAACTCATGATTGGAATGATACTTTATTTCATTGCAGAAGCTCCTGCAAAGCAACACGTTTAAAGTAACATGTATTTATAACTTTTGTTGTTTGAATCATACTTTTTATTCATGCTACCTAATGCATAAAGTTGAGGCTACGTTTTTATTTGCAGGGGATGTGTTAATACCAAATAAAAAGCTGAAGATGCAGTGGAGTTTTTGATAATTATATTATTATGATAATTTGCCAAAATTAAAATGGACCATTCTCAAAACCATTTGGGAGAATTGTTTTGATTTACACACCTTCAGCACCTTACAAAAATAAAAGGGCGTATCTACATAACTGAGTGTCAGTGAAGTAATTAGATAATTAAGGTGACGTAACTACACACATGAATTTTCTGTCGAGTGCAACAAAGTTGTATCTATCAGTTAAGACTTTATAGCACTCAAGAGCAAATCAATTTTGAGTACAACAAAGTCGTATCTCAACCAAATTAGACCTATTTCGCCTAATATCATTGCAATAAAGTAAGACTTTTCAGTTGAAATATCTATCAAATTATGCGCAATTCGTTAGACTATGCTGTCTGTAATAAACAATAAAATATCTATCAAATTATGCGCAATTCGTTAGACTATGCTGTCTATTTATAATAAACAATGAAATATCTATCAAATTATGCGCAATTCGTTAGACTATGCTGTCTATAATAAACAATGAAATATCTATCAAATTATGCGCAATTTGTAAGACTAAGCTGTCTTCAATAAGCAAAATGTACTTGATATTACAATCAATAGAGAGACTGTGGAAGATCAACTGTATCAGTGCGTTACTCAGTTCATATGTTTCATCCATGTCGATTACAGGAGATTAAAAGTAGTTACTTGGTCAATGCATATGTCTACCCTCTCCCCAGAGGGTGTTTTGAGTCAATCCCACATTGCCCCAATTTTGGGAAATTTCACCTCAATAGGGTCATGTGATCACATGAAAATCCTATTTTTAACACATAAAAACCCGGATTTTTAACAATCATTTTAGCCCACAAAGCGTTAGTACTTAGGGAATTGTTTGCATGATTATAAAATGTCTTGTGGTTCTTAAACTTTTGGAACACTTTTTATCCCTAAGTACTGACATGAATTGTGTTTAGTACAGTATGGTATAGGCTCATTGCTATGCATCATGGGATTGATTCACAACACCCTCTGCCCCCTCCCCTTGTTGAAAATTTTCATATTAACCTCTTACAATTTTTTTTCATATCTCCCTCAACTTTTCCATTCCTCTTGGTATAAATAATGGCCCATAATGTGGTCGACCACATTTGGAGACATTGTTACTGATACATTCAAACAAAACATTTTCTGGGCCTTGAATTTCATTGAGCTATTAAATGAAATAAATTATGATTTTTCCCTGATACCAATTAATGACAATCTGATTACTATATGAGTTTTCTTTGGTTTTAGAGGATATTTTTTTACTCTTAAATCATAGACAGACAATGAAATCGAAGCGCCAAGAAAATATTAAATACAGACACGTATGTAAGTGTATTGGTGACCATTTTGGACGCCAAGATAGAATTCCTGGCTGCTTGATTACTCAATGGCACCTATTTATGTCTCAATGAATTCTCCGACCTATAAAAGCTAGGAAAAGACACCAAAATAATGACTCTATGTTGAATAAGGATTGACTTATTGTAAGTTTAGGATATTGGTGGCCAACTTGTACACCATTTTGAAAATAACAAAAGTTCAAGTTTAGAGTTTTTGCTGATGTCTTAAAGAGACATGAGGAGATTTCCAGAAAGAAGCGCCCCCAATTTTTTTCGAACCCGGGTTTTTTGCATATTTGGAATGCTTTCCAATGTATTAGATCACACCTGAAGTGAATAAGCCGAATACGCCGTCTTTATGTAATAATATGATGATTTAGTACTTTCTGTCGTGCACGACAGAACGTCAAAGCACGGTCTTCTATGGGGACAATTACGATAGTCAGGCAAGTTAAAAACAAGGTTTACTGTTTTCTTTTGTACTTGTTTGTCCAATAAACCTTCGGAACGCTCTTGGTAGGTGGTCTACAATCGATCCTGTGCAATTTGAGAGAAATTTGTCCTTAAAAAAATCTCATGTCACTTTAATAGTACTTAAAGCCGTTAAAATCTTTTGTGACAATTTTTTTGGTCACACCCGACTACGGGAATGGGCAAATGACGCCTAACTTTAAACTCTTAAATTTACCGCACAGGAACCACTGAAGAGTGTATTGCACCTAACTAAAAATAGAACACATCAACATTTGATTAATTTGAATATATATATATATATATATATATATATATATATATATATATATATATATATATATATATATATATCGTCAAAAAAAAAAAAAAAAAAAAACCATTTCATAGACTTTTTTTCAATGAAAATACCCCAAAATTAAGTTTTTAACATAAAATCGTCATTTACAACACAGAAATATGAATTTGGTGTCAAATGAAAGCAAATTGTGTTATAAAACTAAATATGTACAGCAAATATGTCCATAGTCTCTAATTTTCTTATTTTTGACCAAAAAAGTCATTTTTTTGACATTTTTTGGGCAAATTTTACATTATTATTGTATTTATAATTCGTACATTCAAATGCTGACATAAATTTTATGACGTCATATTGAAGTTCTGACGCAGTAAATTTGGAATCCACTTGTGCCTGGGCACAAAAAATGTCCAAAAGTAGTGTAAAAAACTTTTTTTTACCATTTCATAGATTTTTTTCAAAGAAAATACCCCAAAATCATTTTTTTGAGCATAAAACAAGTATTTCTCAACATCGAGACTTGATTCTGGTGTCAAATGAAAGCAAATTACATGGGTAAGCCAAATATGTGCTAAGACTCTGCCAATTTTTTTAAATTTTGGTGTTTTGGCCAAAAATGTCAAAATTTTGCCCAAAAAACCCATATTTTGACATTTTTAGGGGAAATTTTGCATTATTATTATTGTATTTCTAATGTCGCACATTCAAATGTTAACAGTTTTTTGATGTCATATTAAAGCTCTGACACAGTAAATGTTGAATCCGCTTGCACGTGGGCACAAAATATGTCCAAAAGTAGTGTAAAATAAACTTTTTAGCCATTTAATGGATTTTTTGAAAGAAAATACCCCAAAATCAATTTTTGAGCATAAAACAAGTATTTCTCGACATAGAGACTTGATTCTGGTATCAAATGAAAGCAAATTACATGCCTAAACAAAATGTGTGCTAAACAAGTGCCGATTTTGTTAAATTTTGGTGTTTTGGCCAAACATGTCAAAATTTTGCCCCCAAAACCCAATATTTTGACATTTTTAGGGAAATTTTGTATGATTATTGTATTTTTAATGTCGCACATTCAAATGTTAACACAGATTTTTTGATGTTATATTAAAGCTCTGACACAGTAAATTTGGATCTGCTTGCGCCTGGGTACAAAAGATGTCCAAAAGTAGTGTAAAATAAACTTTTTTTGCCATTTAATAGATCTTTTCAAAGAAAATAACCCAAAATCAATTTTTGAGCATAAAACAAGCATTTCTCAACATAGAAACATGATTCTGGTGTCAAATGAAAGCAAATTACATGCCTAAACCAAATGTGTGCTAAGCATGTGCTGATTTTCTTTAACTTCTGGTGTTTTGGCCTAAAATATCAAAGTTATGCCCTAAAGCCTGTTTTTTGACATTTTACAAGATTATTATATTTAAAATTTTGCACATTCAAATGCTGACGTAGATTTTATGACGTCATATCTTTAAAAAAAAAATACCCCAAAATCAATTTCAGAGCATAAAACAAGCATTTTGTAACATAAACACATGACTCTGGTGTCAAATGAAAGCAGACTGCATTGCTAAACCAAATATAAGCTTAACATGTGTCGATTCTTCCTAGCTTTTGATGTTTTGGCCAACGTTTGTCCAAAATGTCAACTTTTTGACATTTTGAGGGAACAAGATTGCTATTGTATTTCGAATTTGGCGCATTCAAATGCAACACAGATTTTAAGATATCATATTAAAGCTCTGTTACAACAAGAAATTTGGAAAGCATTTGTTGCTCGGCACAAAAGATGCCCAAAAGTAGTGTAAAGAAAGTTTTTGCCATTTCATAGATTTTGAACACAAGCATTTCACAACATAGAAACATTATTTTTTTGGTCTAACGCAAACAAATTACTTTGCTAAACCAAATTTGTGCTAATTTTGGTGTTTGGATCAAAATTTCACAATTTTGCCAAAAATTGGACAATTGTTGGACAATTCTTTGGGAAAAGATTTCATCATTATTGTATTTATGATTTCTTTTGCAAATGCTGACACATGTTTTATCACATTATATCAAAGGTCTGGCACAGAAAATATGAAATCTGCTTACATCCAAGCACAAAAGACATCCAAAAGTAGTGTAAAAGAACATTTTTTTTCAATTCATGTACAGCATTTTGTTTCAAAGAAAATGCCCCAAAACTCAAGCTTTTCACAACACAGAATGTAGCTTTGGAATCAAATTAAAGCAAACTACATGTACATTGCTAAGGCAAATAAGTGCCAAGGATGTATGGTGGCATGATTTTGTGGTTGGAGACCTTGCCTTTGGAACTAAGGGTCCACGGTTCAAAATCTATAGGAGCTATTAAATAAACCCAGAATTAAACCCTTCATAGTTGATTTGATATGGGCCGGCTAAATGCACCATGAAAATCTTAGTTCCCAGTGTTGGTCATTTAAGTGGATGTTACCAGTGTGTGCATTTGTAAGTTACCAGTGTGTGCATTTCTATGGATGTAGCAACCTGGCATTGATTAACCTGCTGCTGTTGTAGAAGCTTGAAGAGTTGCTTTGTCTCAGTTTAAACATGGGGCCATTCCACGTCAGTGTTCGAGATGTGCACTGCAACCACTGACCTCTCCACATGGATAGCGGGTCTGAGTCGCGAGTGAAACAACAGGAAGTTGCTTTTCGCCTTGGCAATATGGCGGGAAACAATGCATACACCTTGTCAAAGTTAAAGGAATTTTGTATAACAATAGAACATCTGTGTGGAATATGTGCACCAGCAGGTGTATGCATTGTTTCCCACCATATTGCCAAGGCAAAAAGTAACTTCCTGATGTTTCACTCGGCAAACCATTCAACTGTGCGGCAGCCCGCTATCCTTGTGTAGAGGTCAGTGACTGCAACACGTCATGGATTTGTTTCACTTTTAGTGTGGTGGTATACTCGACTCATCTGATATGTGACCCCGTATCATTCTTGCGGAGGTGAAAATTCAATGAGGCGCAGGGACTTCTGTTAATCATGTTATTGTGAGCAATGTTAAGGCCTCAAATACACTATAGTGCATTTCTATGCATGAATGAAATTGTATTTAGTGGCAGGTGAGTGAGTTAAATGACCGGAGTGTCCTCCAAGATAATCCGGTGTGGCATGTGCATTTGAATTATTTCATTTTCCCGGTAGAGCCCCTCTCCGACTTATTGGAATAGGTCCAAAACTCCAGGGGGCGAACATATCAACACGAATCGAGTATAGACATGGATGAGATATGAAAATCTTTAATCCATTTCGTTTTCCCACTTTGAAACTTGGAATTGGCAATATGAAAGTGCTGTCCAGTGTGAAAGACAATGTTTAGAAGATCACAGATAAGTAATGGAGACCCCACAACATTGAAAATCATTATCTAGGGGTACTATATTTGGTGTAGAATTCAAATCTGGCATCAAAAAGTTCGCAGCTTGTTTCCTTTTAGAGTTAATGAGGCCTAAATATGCAACTTTGTGCATTCGGGATCAAAAGTAAGATTTTTTATTGTCAATCGGAGTCACATAGTAGAACTTTCAATTATGAGCACATTAGAAAAAGTAATTTGTGAGGGACAGCTCATTGAAAATGGTAATTTTACTTTTTTAACGCCATTTCTTAATTTTTTTTCACAATAAAATACTAAAGATTACCACACAAAGGTATATGTGACCCAGAGGTCATTGTACATGCACAGTGTATACATTCTATGGGGATATCAACAAAAGTGTCTTGTGCTAAAAACAGTGAAGACGTCAAGACACCAAGCTGGTTCTTTCAGAATAGTTCTTTAATGATGTATTGTTATGACGTCTCGTGGACGCCTAAGGTCAGAAATACCTTTCAAACACAAATAAATGAGCCTTGTGCACAAGTGATCTGAATTTTATACAATATAACAGATTTTAATGATTTGTAATTGGTTCAAGAATTTGGTATGTCCAAAACAACATTACATAAAATTACACACAATATTTAAGATTATACTTAATTGTAAACAAGAATGTCCACTAATCTCCACAAGTAGCGTTGCAGTTCAACGATGATAAGTCCTCACAGCGAAGACTTCAAAAATGACAGCATGCAAAGTCACGCTTATAAATCCTCAGGTAATATTCCATTAGAATCTTCTCAGTCCTGAAGTTAACTTTGTCCAGCAGTTCAAGATGACAAGGTTACATAAGTCCCTCGACGACACAAATATTCCACAGTATATCAGTCCAAGATAATCACCACGATTTCTATCTGTCCACAATTTGGAATCCTATTTTGATTCCCAGCACTTTCGGCTTCAAAAAAAAAAAAAAAAAAAAAAACTAGCTATAACCATACTGTATAGCTGATTGCAACTGCTGACGGCGAGACTTAACTCAAATCTCAAATATA
>JAMKCH010017339.1:0-73643 GCA_023653785.1 Ophioderma brevispina
TAATAAACTGATCTTTAGGAATTTTCTGAAATGTTTGCCTAAAACTTAGAGGTGGTATTTTACTCCGAGCCATGGACTATAATTGGGTCTTACGGTAAATTTTAATATCAACGAAATTTTACTTTTTCTTCATTACCACCCTTCCCCCGTGAAAATTTAAAACAGAAGCCTAGAAAATGTTTCCTTTCGATGTTGGGTGAACAAAAACTCCCCATATGTGGTTTGAGCAGCACACTCACATACACTTTCCTATTGACCATTTGTACACAATTATACTTCTACTAACCAAACAGCTGGACCTATTTTAACTCCAAATTTGTAAGTGTGGGGTGTTTGTGGTGATATGCTTTCACATGCGTGAGAAAAAATTATAATTTGACAAATTAAGCCCATTGATCATTCACCCACCCTTACCTACATGGCGGTCCAACAAAAATTGACCCTGATTGTTCCACCATTTTGTAATTTTTTAAATAATATATATATCTAAATATTTGGTAACGTAAGGAAACCTCTTTCATCTCTTTGATTTTCGCAAAGATTAATCCAATAAGTTTTAGGCTGAGCAACAGCTTTTGAAAGTAGTCCTTTTCCCATCCACGGCAGAAATTTTCCCCCCCCCCCCTTTGTAAATGCATGGCGGCCAACTAAAGCAATATCCCCAAAAGGAATAATAACATATGTCTATTGTTAGTCAAATTGGTATCTTAAAGGTGCAACTAGCGATTTCAAATAGATGGTGTCCCTAAAAAAAAAATCATGAAGTACTAATTTATTTGCCCCCCCCTAATGTAAAGCTTTCCCTCAAAAATAACCCCATGTAAAAGGATTAAACTGAGAAATGTTTTTTTTTTTTTTTTTAAAAATTTGAAATTTCTAATTTCGTATAGGAGCAAATTAAATTCACCTAAGGTTTTACATTGAAATATAGCCAAATCAAATCGCTCTTTTCTCTTTTTAAGGCATTTCGTGTAGAGCCAAATACAAGGTAAGAAATCTATTGAGTGTCTAGTCTATATAGAAATACATTATGACACATATTTGGGTGCCTTAAAAAACGCTCTCTGCGTGCACCTTTAAAGGTTGAAAGCCAATGATACTGTGACATATGTTTGGTCTAAAAAATATAACCTCCAAAGGTTGTCACCAATGTCTTTTTCCTTTGTTATATGGTGTGATTCATTACTCTATAAACTGATACATTATCAGTTAATTTTTCAATGATTGTTGTGAGGTAATGAGAACATCGAATGTTAAGATGGCCTCATTGTAAATTATGACTGACGTTTGTGGGGTTAAATATGCATCATTTTTATTCTGCAATCAATAAATGTCCCAATTTTTTTTTAGACCCTGATTTTCTTCGCTGAACACCGCTCATTTAACCCTCTCTTAGCAAGGTGGGGTGGTTTTCCACACCCAGTGAACTTAGCTTCGGTGCGCTGAAATGCTAAAACTTTCGTAAAAAGCTTCTAGGGTAAATCGTTCTTTCAACCTTTCCGATCATTTTAGCGAAAAAAATGTGAAGGTAGCACCTTCATCGGGTTAGGGTATGCCTCCAAGTCAAGGGTGGGGAGTGGGTTGCCACCCAAGGATATTTTATGGTGAGCATTTTGAAAAAAATATTATTCACAGTATGGCTTTCAAACCCTGTTTATTGTAAAACAGCCACATGCCATCATATTGAGCTGACACCGCTTGAAAATCTGATATTCCTCCCTTCCCTGCGATTTTTAGCACAAAATTGGATTTTCGTCCGCCTATTTTCGGTCGAAAAGGTCAATTTTGCCCCGACTCACGACTTGTGACGTCATTGTGACGCCATACTAGGGATGTTGGTACTTATTTTTGGTATCATGGAAAGAGGATGACCATAGCTATCCTTGTCTCAAAATCATAATCATCAGGTGCTTTAAATAACAAATTCTCAGGGGGTGGTCCCCCTTGTAAAACCGGTTACAAAAAAAGGCTTGGTAAGACGAGGGTAATGTGGAATCCGCTTCCCATTCAATTGACTGCTGACCAGTTCAAGTCTCTACATGTAAAATTAGTGATCATACGGAAAGCCAGAGGCGGCGCCAAGGGGGTGGCAGGGGTGGAATTTCCCCCTGAGTTCAAAATTCAGTAAACGGGGTTTAAGGATAAATTGGCTAAAGTTAGGGTTTTTTAACCTATGAGTTAATTTTGTATGGTTTTTGCAAACCCCCCCCCCATGATGTTTCGCCCCTCTTATGATTGTACCACCCTTGCGCTGCTCCTGCTGGAATCAAATACTGCTGGGATAGATGACTCTCTACTGTCCTTGTTGTTCAGACATTCTTATGATGCCCTTTTACACTTTTTTGTTTGTACTGGGTATGATGGTTATGTCTGTAAGTACTGATGATTTTATTGTTTAAAATGCTTTTACATTGAAAAATTAATAAAATAAACAATATGTAGGTGGTGGTATTTTGTACAATTGTAATGTACCGTAGTTTAATTTTAAAAACCATAGACCAGGCATACAAAAATAGCAGTGCTTACGCGCCACTTAGCAGGGTTCCAGGTGGGCACTGGAGGGCCCTAACTCGGGTTTCTGTGTTACGCTTTTAATTGCTTGCAATTGCGATTGGATATGACCCTTTAGGTTGATTATCATTTTACAAAGTGGCATTCACAGTAATTATTTGCAAATACCTGCCATAGACCCCAGAACAAAGGCTGGGGACTGGTCAAATGTGGTCCAGTGGAATTGCCATTGGGGTCCTAAAAGATTAAAGGGCACAAATATGGGCAACATTAGCAACTTAAAACACCGTTTATTTTATATATAGTTCATAGAATCCTCAAGAAAGGTTTTTGTAAAATTTATGTTTTAAGTGATTCGTCTGTGTTGGATATCTTCCCCTCGATATGTGACTATGAGTCTGGCAGACCCAGGCCTGTAACCAGGATTTTTTGGGGGGGGGGGGGGTGATTATTTTGAAAAGGGACTTCCCCCAAATTTCACCCTCAGTTGATTTTTAACCAAAAATTGTTAACCCTCTTGGAACAAAACCAGGAAATACTAATTTTTGGGCCTATTGAGCTCTTGTTTTTTTGGTGAATCTTCCCCCCCCCCCGTCGTTGTTTCCTGGAAGGGGTGGTTTGGGTGGGTTGGTAGCTTCTTTTCCTTATAAAAAACTTTAGAAATGGGTGGTTTCGATTCCTCAGCTGCATACCCAAACTAAGGCTGAGTTCCCTCATCAGGCGGTGTTTCCTTTCCCCCTGCAGGTTCCCCCACTCCAGAAGTCCCGGGAGACCACTGGTCAAAAGTAATGAAATGGATAACTGTCAAACTTCTCGTGTGCATTTCAGTAGTTATGTCACAACCTATTTTTCTCTTTTGTACTTTAAAGAGACACTGTCACCCAATTTTCAAAATTTTCACCCCAAAACATCTTTTGGGGCAATTTCGCTGTTTCTCCAAAGACCACTGTGCCCTTCCCTGGAGTTTGGAAGCGCCCCAGGCTCTTACATCTAAGGCTTCCATTTCAAGCTATGTGAGTGCCCCCATCCCACTGTAGGCTGTCGCTTAACACCCAAAGGTAATTCGGTTGAGTGTGAGGACATGAAAAAAAATAGTTATCAGAAAGGTAATCGTGTAGTAATAAATTATATAAAGTTAAACTCAAGATCTTCAACATCAAAACAAAATCATACCTGAATGTTCAGTTGTGTAGACTACACAAAAATGAGTCTGGGTGAGAGAGAGAGTGAAAAAATGCTTATAAAGTCGATGTATTTGGGTGACAAATTTGATAAATTTCAAAAAAAATGGGGTCATTGGTGTGAAAAATTGCAAAGTTTCTAAAAAAAGTAGGGGTCTTTAGGGGAAGTTTTTAGCAGTGTTTTTTTAAATAGGGGTCTTTGGAAGAAGTTTTTCAAAATTTTCAAAAAAATAGGGTTCTTGGATTAAGGTTTTCCATTTCTTTTTCTTTAGTATCTATTGCAGTTTCAAAAAAGCCACAAACAATCAAACCACCATTTTCTAAATGACTTGAAGCTTCCCCTTTCATAGCACAGTATTCGGTCTCCTTATTAACCTTAAAGCAATATAGCACATTGTTTTTCTTTGAAGAGCGCCCCCAATTTTCCAAAAAAATGAGATTTTTACACGGGCATTGGAACACTAGCTGGTAAACTATACCCGTGAATGGTTAAGCTCACATGTTCTCTGTTCCGAAAACGACAGGAATTTTGTAACTAGAATAATAATATCGGGGATCCCGATAATTAATTCAAGGCTGCTGGAAAACGGCCTCACAATATGAAATAGCCGGGAGGTAGCGCCATGTTACGTATCTGACATTCATCTATGTTTTATTGGTTCAGGCAAGTCAAGTTAGAGGTCCATCATGGACGGACATAAACTTAGCATTTTAAGACCGTCAGCACAGAAGGTTTTGGTTAGATGAACGAGATCCAATAGCTGAAACGGGAAAATTCAGAGAAAAAAATAAACCTTGAACATATGAAGTATGCCGGAACCGTTGTTGCGTGTAGCCCCAGGAGAGGGGTAAGTTACTATGGGGGTCAAATATTTTAACTGATCTAAATCTAATTAAATATCGTCAACCTTATTCCTTAGATTACCAGGAGCAAAAAAGTCAATTGGGTCAATGTGGGTGGTGCTTCCTTTCCAAGATATTGGGAAATAGGCTAAAGGTCATTTGTTTATCAAGCAGGCAACAATTGGAATACCAAGATTTCTTTGTAAAAAATATTAAAAACATATAATGATACGATTCAAAATATGTTTTTATTTTGCATAGGGTAGGTTCCCGGCATAGGGCGGGGTATAATGTCTCCGTCCCATAGAGTCCTACCAGGGATATTTTTACCCCTTCCATTATAACCACAAGGAGATGCCGAGAAGTTGCAAAAAAGCATTTCATATTTGGATCAGTATCATTAAACAATTAAAAAAATAATTTTACAAACAATTGGGTATTGCAACGGGTGACCTTTCGTGAATAAACTAAACATGACCTTTAGCCATTTTCCCAAATATCTTGGAAAGGAAGCACTACACGCGTGTGACCCAATTGACTTTTTTAATCCGCTTACCTAAGGAATAATTTCAGCTATAATGAGATTTAGAGCAGTCAAACATTTGACCCCCATAGTAACTTTTACCCCTCTACTGGGGCTACACGCAAACAACGGGTCCTCGACAGACTTTCATATTTGAAAAAGTTAATTTTTCTCATGAATTTCACATGTTCATATTGGTATCTCGTTCGTCTAACCAAAACCTTATGGGTTGATGCCTATTCCGCTCTACGTTAAGTACCATCTAGGATCCCATTCTAATTATATAGAAGCTTTTACATAATTTAATCAAATTCACAAAAAATATGATAATTGTTTCAGGATTTTTTACCAAAATCACAAAGTGGTGACATTCATTTACCGATTTATTTTGAAAAGAAAATCATAGAATCATTAAATGCAATTTGCTTTATGAAACCCTTTTAAAGATAAAAATATTTTTTTTTTAAGTTTTGTGCCAATTGAGCATTTAAAATGGGAAGTGACTTGTCTTCCCTGTCTGTGTCCTAAGGGTCATAGGGCTGGTCATCAGCAGTAACATTGACACAGTTTTAGGCCAAGAGTATTTAATAAAAAAACAATGGAAAGGTGAAAATTCTGGGAACAACGCTGAAAAATGTCAGGATTGGGGCAGAAATGTGTCTAGAATATTATACTAAAAGTCCCCAAAATCCTCTTGGTGCTTTTTCAGAAAGAAGGGGGCAAAGTTGTACAGGGGTCAAATGACGAAATATTTCAATTGTCCGTAAATGTGTTCCAACATTTTTGTCATGTAACAAGGATTAAAAAAAGGTTATAGTTGCCTATCTATGGCTTGTAGTTTAATAACTATAATTATGGTAAAAAAGGCTCAAGGTCATCCTGGGGGGTAAATTTTCAGAATGTCGGGCTTCTCTGAAAAGAGGTTCAAATTCTTCATCTAGTGGTACATGAAACACCAAATGAATATTAAACAGTGATGGTCCATACTTGCAACATTACAGGCCAAGTGTGATGGGGTTCTAAAGGCTCTATGGGGGTCACTGCTTCTGCTCTTATAGTCATATGAATCAGGAAGGTGATGTTGAAGAACAGTTTTCTGTTTTAAGATGACCGTTAACGAGCAATTTGAATCTGGTTTCAATGTGTACTGAAATTGTCATTTTGAAATAGTTACCCCCAGGATGACCTGCATGATTAGGTCTGTAGTATTAAACTAAGGTTGTAGATAGGGCAAACTATACCTTTATGATCTTGGACATGGACAAAAAAATGTTGGAAACACATTTAAGGACCAATTCTAATATTTTGTAAGTTACCCCTGTACAAACTTTGCCCCCTTATTCTGAAAAGCACCAAAGCGGATTTAGGGCGAATTTTAGTTATGTTATTCTAGACACATTTCTGCACCAATCTGACATTTTCAGTTGTTCAGAAATTTCCAGTTTATAAACGAAAATTCTTGTGCCCTATTCCCAAATTCGACTCAGGGGAACATAAATATGGAGGAAAGGGTCACTTTGGTTTGATATTTGCATTTAAAAGGTCCAAAATTTAGAGGAGAAATTGTGACAAAGAAAGTCCATTTTGGTGATGAGAATGTTCAAAAAGTTAAAAAAATGGACCATTTTTTTTTAAAATCTATAAATTGACACCAAAAAAGGTAAGTTTTTTCGAAGTCCGCACCTCCCAATTACAAATCTGCGTACGGCCAGGATCAGGAATACACGTCCTCTGTCCAAAATAGATACCAGTAACACCTTGGAACTTGAACAAGCTGAGTAGTGAGATCCTAAAAAAAATGTCAACACTTCACCATCGATCCTTGAAGCCACGAGGTGGGGATATTCATATCATGAGAGTTATTAATTCCTCCTGTCTTAGTATGAAATACCAAAACCCCCAAATCAATTCTCAAGTTGAATGCCCAGGGGCGGTGGGTTTAAAAGATATTAAAGGCTAGGGGGCTGCGTGACTCATTATATCTAGACTTATTACATGGAACAAAAACACGTGACATTTGCAGTACGATGGTATTTTGCCACTGTATGTCGGGAACGCATAACAATGTAATCGTATGGTTGACCAGTTTCCTTATTGAAAGTGTCTCTTTTATAATATATTGACCCCCGAATCCGTGGTTACATATAGCATGTCAATACTACAAAGCTTCTGACAAAAGAGGGTTGTTAATATTGAAAAGAAAATTCCAAACTGACTTTCCCATAGTTGGACTAAATTGAAAGAGGACAAAAGAGGTGCCTGCTATTATTGCTTAAACTAAGAGGAAGGCCCGCGGTGCAGTTCGATGTGGGCTCCCGCGAGCTGAGTAAACGGGAGCGATCACTGAAACAGGACCGGTCACTGAAACAGAAGCGACCACTGATGAAGAGGTGACAAAACCATGCAACATCAAGTGACAACACCATCGCAACCACACGAGGCTATAATGATTAACGACAATTTCGGCATATTGGTCGCATATTCTAGCTAGATTCCCTTCTAGTATGTGGGTCATGTTTGGCTATTGTGTATTGCCTGCCAATGAGGACGACATGATTGGTCCATTCTTGAAAAATGGTTGAAAAACTGAGGGACAGTACCTCTTGAGCATTTATGACCAATATCAAAGAGAAATCATTCACACTTTGTGTTTTGCAAAAAACAATCAAACAGCAATATTGAGGTGTCTACAAAACTTAGCCCAGGAGCCCCCTCCCCCCTGCCGATAGCCGAATACATTTTAACTGGTGGTGGAGGTTATTATTTTGACAAGTGGCACATTTTAAGATAGGGAAGGAAAATTGGGGTGACATGAGGGGCATCAAAATACACCATATTGTGGATAAACTTAAACTAGTGGGGCTGGACGGCAATTCCATCTTGGAGGTGCATGTAAGGCTGTGAGAACCCAATTTTCAGCACCGCTGTCACCCAAAGACCCCATATATTGTGAAAATGTCACCTATAGACCCTATTTTGGGGGGGGGTGGGATGGAACATTTTCATTTCCACATCACCGAATTACCCGCTATTTTTTGGTAAAATGTTTGCTCAAAATTTTTCTATACAGATCACATTTTTTGTTGCCAAAATTTGACATTTGTCCACGCCGAAAAAAAACTATTTTTGGGGTATTTGGGTGTCAATCACCCACATACCCCTATTTGTTCGAGGTCCATCTGTCCCTAATGCCCCTGGTTTGGAAGCGCCAGCTTACAACACCCATATCTATTTCATATGTGCCCCCCAGGCCCCGGTATCGGAACGTCCGCGTAATTTTCCCCCTATATGGTTTTTACACAAACACAATACTACTGAACGATGCACCACCATGTCACAGTGTACACGTTTACAATCGTGTAACCACGATCAACTTGGCAACAGCTCGGTTGCTTGAAATCGGAGCGACATTAACGCTTGAACACATTGAAAGCCCTGGACAAAATGATGCAAGCAAAATCTAAATGCCATTAAAAACCTAGGGTGTCCACCACAAAACAAAAACTGTCATCTCTATAGACCGTATTTCTACATCACATAGTGACATAATCTTTCGGGACACCCTCCAAAATTGTTGTACAAAATGGTTAAAGTTGCATCAAATTCCGCACTTTTGCATTGCGATGATCAAACTCGTGAGGGATTAGGGTAGTCTGGCAAGTCGAAATTAATCAACGACAAGCATTTGTATTTGTCTCAGTGTGATCCGCAGAGGCGGTAATACAGGTGACTCAGATATTTCGGGAGGGGGGGGGGGGGGGGGGGGGAAGGGCGCCTCAATTTTCAAAACCAAATTGTGTTTTTGCATATACATAATGCTGGTCCATATATAAACACGGTGTGAAATAGCTAAGTTCAAATCGAGTCCTTTCATATAACACTGTTAAAAAATTCCGTAAACATTAAGAAAACAGATTTTCCGTAACTTTACACAGCGAAAATCTGTGTTACACACCAAAAAAATAAAAATAAAAAACAATTACACACACACAACAATGTTAATTTACGAAAATTTCAAAAAGTTCTGGCAGCAATATTTCCGGACTTTTTTTTTGTGGTTCCGTAATTTTAAATTACGGCAAAATTCTGTAAAATACACATTTTTTTCATATTTTTAGTTTTTTAATTTCTTAAACCCAACAACAACAAAAAAAAAAAAAAAAAAATCTTCTGTAACATTACTGTCTCAAATTTCCGTTACATTGGACAGAATTCTGTAAATGTACCCTAAAAATGACTGGACACTGCTGCCAGGAAATTTCCGTAAATTTACGGAAACTTTTTTAACACGTTGTAGAAAATCGCACTTGTTATAAAGTTACGGATCCGGAAATTTAGTTAACACAGTATCCTATGGCACTGGATTACTACGCATAAATGTGTACTGTAGCAACGGAAAAACCCATACATCTCAAACTTTGGAATGGACATTTTAGGTGACTTCTTTAGTTCTAGTTGACTATTTTTCAAGAAATACACAACAATTATATTTCAAAATCTCTGAGTCAGACTTTATGTATATACACATGTTTCTTAGGTTGGTATCGATATTTCGATTGTACCATTTAGCCTAAAACTGACGATCCCCAGTCATGCAGAAAATGTTTCACCATGAAGTTTATGGCAGGATTTGGTTACTCAAATAGGATGGTCACGATACACATACCATTACCCGGTCGGATGGAGTGCAGCAAATTGAGTATGTAAGAAGTTCTCCAGAATTTCCAAACAAAATAGGGATCTTTGGGGAGAGTGGTAAATAAAAAAAAAATACGGGGTCTTTGGGTGAACAACGATGTTGAAAGTGGGGGACTTCTAATAGCCTTACATCAAAGATAATCTTTGCTTACATACGCATCGCCTTCAATGGCCCCATGTCACTGGCGAAATAGCGTAAAGGCAAATAATCTTCGAAAATCTTGCAAAATCGCCCAAAGTCGAATACAGATCTCGCAATTTGGTGAAATCTTGAGCAATTTACGGTAATTTTCGCGTATTCGCTAATTTTACGCTATTGCCTGATTTTCGCCAGTGACATGGGGTCTGATGAGCAAATTTGGCCATGTGTCCATTTATCTGCAGATTCTTAAATTAAAATCACATTCTTTTACTACGTATACCTGCCACCAAATCCCTTGAAAATAAAAAATAAGGCATTTCTCTCCGTTCAATATAATTTTTAAAATCTATTTTCAAAGGATAAATCATTGAACGTCTTATCTATAACAGGCTGCCTTATCATAAAAGCGCTTGATATTCCTTCACCATTTCACATTTCACGATAACCAATATGGCTTTCGCAAACAACACTACCGACCTGATCTTCTGGATATTTGTAATAAGACTTCCTCTTCTCTTGCTCTTAACTATCATACCAATTGTATCTTCCTCGATTTATCAAAGCCTTCGGCCACCACATCAACCACGATATACTACTTGCCAAACTAACCACTATTGGTATCGTGGCTTCTTTGGATCTTCTATCCTAGGTTATCTATATCAACAGACTTCAATTATTCTTTTGGTTCACACTAGCTTCTATAGCATTCTCCCTGTTTCCTGCGGTGTCACTCAGGTTCAATAGGGTCCCTTGCTCTTTCTCCTCTATGTCATTGATTCTTCCGCTTCCGAAAAATTCTCCTTTGTATTATGTGCCGCGACCCCAAAATACTACACATTACAAACATATTTCTATCACACAAAAAACTCAACACTCACAATATATTAACAAGACGTGTAATTAAATGTAATCCAACTGGTTAAAGCCAACAAACTTCGCTTAATGTAACAAAAACTAACTATACTCACTTTACTAAGAAAAAAACACGAACACAACCAATAAAAAATCTTAATTGACAACACACCCACACGGTTAAAAAGAAACCTGTAAAAAAAACAGGCGTAGACTGGCGCTGGGACTCATTTACATGCAGAACGTAAAAAACTCGGCGCGTAAAAATACGAAACCATGCAGGGAACGTAAATAACGGCGTAAACTCTCAGCTTCAACGTTATTGTGGTTTTGATTGTTTAAACAAAATTCGACTTTCCAATCCTCTGACCAAATTCACGTTGTAGCTATGGCTTCATACAAACGTTGTATTTACGTTACCACGTAATTGTAAAAAAGTTATTTCAGGCAAACAGTTTTGAGAAAAACGGCAATACACAAATGGAAAACGTGAAGAAATAAAGATTTAAACCAGTTTATACACTTTGTTTTATATGAGGTAATGTCCACATGCTAATGTCCACGATTACTTAATCCTCAATGAAGAAACTTAAACATGTACCTTATATATGATTCGAATAACCAGGGCCATAAGATATAAGTCCTAAACCTTATAGCTTTATCCACTTACACTACATGACTTTATGCTAGTCAAAATGCTAAAATTATATATATATAGTGGGGGAATATATCCGACATTAGCGTTAAACCTTGGCCTTTTTACGGCATGCGACTACCACCCGACTTTGGGCAACTTGATTATATATATATAGATATTATTATATTACAGATATTAATATATATATATATAGATATATATATTATATTATAGTATATATATCTATATATAGAATCTATATATTAATAATATTAAAAAAACCAAAAAAGAAAAATCGTATTCCCCTCAATGAAATTCATAAAATTATATATAATAGATATAAGTATAAATGTGACCAGAAGAGATGCCAGTTCACACGGATTTTTCTTGCACAACGCAGTTCAATTTATAATATCATCAGGTGACAGAGTGTTCCGTTTATTACAAAAAAGGAAAACTGTAAACAAGCGAAATGTTGAGTTGGTGTGCGTACGGAAACGTTTATGAGTACGCCTGATACCAGCGCGTAATAAGTTACGCTGAGAGTGAAATAGATAACTTTAGACCTGTGTAGCTATACATAATTGGGCCGGTATTCACAAAGCGGGTTAATTTTAACCAGTGTAATTTCTAACCGGGTTAAATATCCCATAGAGAATTAAAATGAATTAAACCCATGATCGTGGTAAACCATGTTACCCTGGGATTAAAGTAAACCCACTTTTGTGAATACCAGCCAATGAGAAAAAAGTAAATACAAATGAAAAAACATGTTAAGAGCAGGTTTGAATACAGAAATAAGAAGGCTTTTCCGCCGCTAAACGTTTATTTGTAATCTGCTTTCACCTTGAAGGGGTGCGACGGTGAATTTGGGCAGTGTCCAAGTGTGAGTGCACACTCGTCAAATATGTTGGATGAGTTGAATTTGACGGGTGACTGGGATCCCTTATTTGTTGCTTATTGAACTTCTGATTTGAGAATTAAGCTGATCACAGTTTGGCCAATGTAGTGTTCTTTACATCCATTACATTTATACATAATGAGATTTTGCTTTTGCAATTATTGGATATCTTATTCAAAACATTGTTGTTCTTGAAAAGTAAACTCGAGCTATTCAAAGATATGCTTACACGTGCCACAACGATTATCATTACACTTGGTACAACCACCTTTTTGTTTAGTTGTTAGGGCGGCTCTGGTTAACATTTTCTTGAGGTTTGGAGTTTGGCGTTTGATCATGATTAGATTAGTATTTTCCAGAATGCGAGAGAATTTTCGCGGGGTGAAGATGTGGAGGGGGTAGAATCCTACAACTTTCCAAGATTAAACATGGTTTGGATGTGATGTGACAAAAGTAAGAATCCACTTTGTTATCCTGTGTTGTGGAATGGGAAGATGTAGGTCCCTCTCTTCTGATATTAGATGCTTTCTCGATACCTCATTCAACAATCGTTAAAGGGTAATATATATTATATATATATAATATAATATCTATATATATAGATATATCTATATATATAATATATATAACATCATAGTAAACAGTATTATTTACAGGTGACTATCTTGGAATACGAGTGCTCAATCCATTACAGGAGAGCGTAAAATAAATTACACCAAGTATAGACCTCTGGAAAGGAATAATAATAATAACAATTATATATAAAAAAAATAAAAAAAATAAAAAATTTTTTTCAATGAAACTAAAATATGATACAAAAACGAGGAAAAGAGTTTTAAAAATATTTTTAAAAATGATAGGGAAAATAAGATTTTGCAATTTTTTTTAATGACGTTAATTATGACGTTATTTAACAAATTTATAGGTGAAACGATTTTCATAGTTCGTATTTCTTACTATAAAAACATAAGTTATAAAAGAACGTAATACGGAAAATATAAATCACGGTCAGCATAGGAATACCACCTTTTTCAAAAGTGTATAGGGTTATTTTTGAGCACTGTTTATTTACATTTTCTGCTTCCCAAATTGTAAGTTTTATGTTAGGTTTAAGGTAAGGAAAGCGTGAAGATTATGAATAATTGGGGTTTACCGTTTAATTTAAAGGGTAAAGGCTGGTAAAATTAGGAACATTTTTAACAGGGCATTCACCCTAAGTGGACCAGACAAAATTTCTAGGTGTATACTTGATCAAAATCTTTCCTGGAAATACACATCTCAAAAACTCAAAATCAAATTTCTAAAAACATCGGGATTCTTAGAAAACTCCGCTAAACCCTTCCAAACACATCTTATTCTCACGCTACAACACTTTAAAGGTGCAACGAGAAGCTTTCAAATAACAGGCTATTCCAAAAAAATAAAATTCGATTTTAGCACTGTGTAACGCTTTATATATAAAAATATCACCATATGTAAGGATTAAGCTGAGAACTATTTCTTTGGTACAAAAATTGTGAAATTCTAATTTCGTATTATAGGAGCAAATTACGAAATTCAGCCTATGTTTTCTATGAAATATAAGCAAATACAATCACCTTTTGTTTTTATTTTAAGTTACTCTATAACAAAAAAACGGTAGGGAATCTATTTGAGTGTCTAATCTATGGGAACTCATTACATATCACAGAAAAATAGAGATGATTAAAAATCTATCGTTGCACCTTTAATACTAACGTACATAATCTTATTAGTAAGATAGCTTGGGCAAATCAGAATTTAAACTGGATAACAATCACTGTCCATATTTGCTACAAAATTCGAAAATGCGCCAATAATTATATTCAAACTCAAAGCGAGCCATACGCATAATCAAAAACACCGAATACACCATCACACGAAATCTAATTTATGTTGACCACAATATTAAAACACTTAACATGTTATGATTTAAACAAAAGAAAACAGCATTTTTCATGTTTTCGGTACAAATAAATACCCTTCCCAACTCATTTTCAAATTATTTCTCCAAACATATACTTCGCGTGGTAGATTATCTATGTTTTCAGCGAATTATTTTTCACGAATGCACTGGGCCTCGTCAGATATGCACGGGTCAACAGATAATGCATGCGGGTCACCACAAGGCCCCCCACATTCTATTTAGCAAACTAGAATACCGCAATCACTTGATATCGACTTAAAGAGACATGAGGAGATTTCCAGAATTGAAGCGCCCCCATGTTTTTCTAACCCGCTGGTTTTGCATATTTGGAATGCTTTCCAATGTATTAGATCTCACCTGAAGTGAATAAGCCGAATACGCGTCTTTATGTAATAATATGGAGATGTAGTAATTCTGTCGTGCACGACAGAAAAGGTCAAAGGTCACCGGTGTTCTATGGGGACAATACGATAGTCAGGCAAGTTCAAAAAAAGGTTTCCCGTTTTCTTCTGTACTGGGTCGTCCAATCAACCTGGAACGTTTAATAGGTGGTCTACAATCGATCATGTGCAATGGTGAAGAGACATAGTATTCCTAAAAGAAAAAATTCTTCCTGTCACTTTAAGCACTATCAGTCATTTTTTTCCAAAATCAAAATGCAACCATTTTGTCTTTAATTGCTAGTGTTAGGTCATATCAACACCTTATATTGTACTGTTCATTGTGAAAAAAACAGACACTTAAGCATTTTAAGCGATCCTGAACGATGCCATTTGCGAATTGCGACTGTTTTTGCAGCTAAAAAAAGTCGGATCCCCGACTTTGTATAAACAAGCATAAAAATCATCATTTCTGACAAAATACGGCGCGTTACGTTGAGACCACTACAGGGGTCTTCCTCAACAATTTTCCAACACAACAGTGCCCAAAAAAAAGCACTTATGAAAAATAGGGGGCGCTGTTTTGTTTTACATTGAAAAAATCGATGATAGTGGCCTTTAAAATGCTCAATATCAAGTAACATGTCTGCCCATCGTATATATACCCTCTACGAACTTAGTATCTTCAATCTATGTGTCATGTCCTGACTTAGCTTATTGTGTTGAAAAAAAAGATTGGTTTCTCGTATAAAGTATTAGTTGAATTTACATGCGCAGACCAGTCCAATAATGTGATACTTTGTATGTTTCTTTCCGAAAAACGCGTAACATCTTAATTAACGGCCGGTGTGCAAGCAGAGTATAGTCGGCGGGAGCCACCGTCCGGGGCTCATAGATGATTAAATGGAATAAAGCGTGAAAACAATGTTGCGTGGAGAGTCAAGGAATCGTTGCCCTATTGCTAAATGTTCCCGGAATATGAGTACGCCAGACAAAGGTTACTTATACAACGATTTACTTGTGCGCCCAAGCAAATCTCGCGCTAATCTTTCTGAACAGCTTTCGAACTTGACAAATTATAACATAAGGAATTTTATATTCAAGATCCAAATTTAATGTCAAACGTGTCGTCCTTTGAGAGTACAAAAAAAACTTCCCGTCCTCAAAATGGGCCGAACTGTGACGTCAGCGTAAGAGGTGACAAACAGTGACTACACCATCGAAACCACACCAGGCTATGATTAACGAAATTTTGGCATATTTCGAATATTTAGCTAGATTCCCTCTGTTATGTGGGTCATGTTTGGCATTGATGTAGTACCTGCAATGAGGAGACATTGATTGGTCCTTCTTGAAAAACACCTGTTTGAAAACCTATGAAGACCTCCTGGAGAATTTCTGACCAAATCAAAGATGGACAATATCACATCTTTGTGTTTTGTCAAAAACAACAAACATGCTATTGATTTCGTCTACAAAACTTTAAGCCCATGGAGCCCCCCCCCCCTGCCGATAGCCGAATAAATTTTAACTGGTGGTAGGAGGTATTATTTTGACCAAGTGGCACATTTTCAGACTAGGGACAGGAAATTGATGTTGACATGAGGGGCAATCAAATACACCCTATGCTGGAATAACTAATATACGTGGGGGGGGGCGGGGGGTGGGGGCACTTCCATCTGGAGGTGCATGTAGGGCTGATAAGAACCCAATGTTCAGACCGCTGTCCACCCACAGCCCCATATATTTGCAAAATGTCACCTATAGACCCCTAATTTTTTTGGGGGGGGCGGGATTTGAAACATTTTCACCCAATACCCTATTTTTGGTAAAATGTTTGCAAAGATTTCTATAAAGATACCACTTTTTTGCCAAAAAAATTATGCAAATTTGTCACCGAAAATAAGAAACTATTTTGGGGTATTTTGTGTGTGTCAATCACCCAAATACCCCTATTTGTTCAGAGTCCTCTGTCACCGAAGTGCCCCTGGGTTTGGAAGCAGCAGCCTTACACCCATATTATTTCATATGTGCCTCCCAGGCCCCGGGTATACGGAACGTCGCGTATGGTGTTACAACACAATACTACAGAACGATCGCACCACCATGTCACAGTGTACACGGTTACAATCGTGTAACAAGGATTCAACTTGGCAACAGCTAGGTTACTTGAAATCGAAGGGACATTACGCTTGAACATTTGAAAAGCCTGACTAAAAATGATGCCAGCAAAATCTAAATGCATAAAACCTACGGGGTGTCACCTCCCCCCAAAACAAAACTGTCATCTCTATAGAACGTATTTCTAATCAAATAGTGACATAATCTTTCGTGGGAACCTCCCAAAATTGTTGATAAAAAATGGTTAAAGTTGCATCAAATTCGCACTTTTGCATTGCGATGATCAAAAAAAAATCGTGAGGGATTAGGGGTAGTCTGGCAAGTCGAAATTAATCAATGACGGCATTTGTAATTTAGTCTCAGCGGTGAGTCACGCAGGCGGCGGTAGTCGACAATAGCGATTTTAAATAGACGCGCCCTCTATAGGTCATGTTTGAAATTTAAATCCCCAAGATTAAAAGGTACCCACGTAGCCGGGCCAAGTGACAGGGCCACGACACAGCGGAACATACGTGGCAGGGAATGGCAGCGGAACTTCACGTGACAGGGCCATAGCAGCGGGTTGAATCTCCCAAAACAGATTTGTACGAATTCATAATTTAAACCCAAAACAGATTTCATTTGACCTCCATGACCCCGCATGATTCATTTAAACACAAATCGACCGGCGTGGGGGTGATCAAAAGGTTAGTACTTCTTTCGAAGCACAAGCACGTGATCATAAAGTTAGTTACGTCTAGTACATGTCTTTTGTTTTTGACGACACTTCTAACAGTTTATTGGTAACACCAACGTCCCTATGATACCTTCAAATTCTAGACAACTGTTTTCCGACAACAATCAAGACACAAAGCTTACGAGACCGTACCTCCGAGCTACGACCTTGCCTTCGTTCTTCATTTGCTAACTCACGTAACTTCTCCAACTGCTGGTGCAAAAACAAGCTGCGGACAATGGTTCAATGAGCGCCATTAAAAATTATGATACAATGGAAAGAACATTAAAAGACCAATGGACCACGGAAGCCTATAATTGCAATCAAATAGATTTACTATGATGTGCAATACTTATTGGTATATGTGAAAGTGATTATCAAAAATCCCTTTCACTAAATAAGGTGGGTTTATGAGAAATCGGTTAATATCTAGCCATTTATAATAATAAGTAAACTGATACAATACAAAAATGCAGCATATGTATCCAATGAGAGCTTGTATCTGCTAGTACTTTTCTGTGCGTAGGGAATAAAAGTAGTACGATAGATTATGATAAATTAATGAAATTGCCAGCACAGAAGGGGAGAAACATGTACTCTGGTTGGCCTACGATCAATATGTAAGCTTCACATCTATTTTATTGCAAAGCATTCCACGAGGTTCAATTGCCAACGATTGAGACGTACCGTGAACATTATTCTTAAACTTTCCCAAATGCGTGTGTTACAGACCGGGCCAACCTAGACTGAGCCATATGGGCAGATTCAGCCTCACCTCTGGACCAAAAGGGTACACTCAGTTTTGAATATGTTTATGCAGCCTACGGGATTTTTATATCAGATATGCCTATCGTTCTGGTTTGGTTTGTTTTCTTTACGCGTCAAGCAACAGTCAGCGACGGCGGTCGGGAGACCGTGCAGTCGCGGCTACTTTAGCAGGGAGGGAAAGGGAAATACGAAGAGTCACGACGGATTCCCGTCAAAAATGTTAACATATGAACGGACGTTTGGCTACTGTTTCAGGCATACGCGAGCACAGTAACCCAGCCACAAGGGTTTAGCATCTAGCTACAAGCGTTAACATCTCAGGAGACAGAGGTTATGGTTGTTTCATTGTTTTGGACTTCTTTTTTCCAAGGGAGGTTGTTACAATCAAGGTTTGTCGTAAGATGAGGGTGAGACGTCACTGTCGTGTCATTTGGAAATTGTGTGATTTTTTTTGTATAAAAAGGCAAACAAACAAACAAAACACCAAAAAACCAACACAACCAATCGCAAAGTTATACATTGATAACATTGATACAAATTTAGGCACCATTCAACTTTTTTTCCGTGTTTCTTTAACCTACATGTTCATGCTGGATTGTGAACAGCCACTGGGAAAATCCGCATTATACAAAAAATTTGAACAGCGAGACCGCAGATAGATAGGTTGAAGCGAAGATCGGGGGCTCAGGCAGTAAGCCTAGGTTGTTGTTGTTGCAGTACCGGCGAATCGGCATAGCAGGTGACGGGTACCTGGGCAGAGCCTGCCCCTAGAGAGTATCGACACCATGCGAACAAATATTTTGTATATGAGGGGAGAGGTGCTCTGACGAAATAGGGGAAATAGTACAATACCAGCATGACATTTATGTTCAAAGAAACCACGTGAAAAAAGTTGAATGGTGCCTAAATTTTGTATCAATGTTTAGTAGAACTTGCAGATTTGTTGTGTGGTTTTTTGTGTTTGTTTGTTGTTGCTTTTTATACAAAAAAAATCAATACCAATCCAAATGACACGGCACAGTGACGTCTCACCACTCATATTACGACAAACTTGGATTGTAACAACCTCCCTTGTAAAAAAGAAGTCCAAAAAACAATGAAACAAAACAAATACCTCTGTCTCCTGTGTGTAGCTTGTAGCTAGAATTCTAAACCCTTGTGGCCTGGGTTACTGTGCTCGCGTATGCCTGAAACAGTAGCCAAACGTCACTTTCATATGTTAACATTTCTGACGGAATCCGTCGGAGCGTACAGCAGCGATGTGTAATGAAACCCAAACAGGCAAACGATAGGCATAGCTGATATAAAACAATCCCGTAGGTCTGTTAAAACATATTCAAAAACTGAGGTTGTACCCGTTGTCCAGTGAAGGCTTGAATATGCCATAGTAGTTGGTTTCGATTGAATGGCATGTTCGGGAAAAGTTTACCAGACGAATAGTTCACGGGTAGTCAATCGTTGGCATTGAACCTCGTGGGAATGCTGCAATAAAATAGATGTGAAGCTTACACTATTTGCTTCGTAGGTCCAACCAGAGTAAAGGGTAATTGTTCTCCCCTTCTGTGCGGGCAATTTTATTAATTAGTCACATCATATCTACTACTTTTATTCCTACGCACAGAAAAGTACTAGCAGATATCAAGCATATCATTGATTACTATGCTGCATTTTGTTGGTTCAGGTTTACTTAGTATATCAAATGCTATATATAACCGATTTCTATAAAACCCACTCTTATTTGTGAAAGTGATTTGATAAACTTTCACACCTTATTACCAATAAGTATTGCACCATATAGTAAATCTATGTGAGTGCAAATTATAGGCTTCCGTGGTCAATTGGTCTTTTAATTTCTTTCCATGATGTATCATAATTTTAAGGCATTGAAACAGTGTCAGCAGCTTGATTTTTGCACCAAGCAAAGTTGGGAGAAGTACGGAGTTAGCAACCATGAAGAACGAGGCAAGGTCGTAGGCTCGGATGTGGGCCTTTTCTCCCCCGTTTCCTCCCTTTCCTCTTTTTTGCTTCTTGACACCAATGCATCCGCCCTGTCGACTTTCCGCCTTTTTTCTCCCTGTGCTATTCCCTTGCCCCTCTGTTGCCTCCGCCGCCCATCCATCCCTCCCCTCCCTTCCCCTTCTTTTTCCGCTCTGCCCTCCCCTCTCACCCCAATTTGTATCGTCGGAAATTGCTCAGGCTTCCGCAGAGGTTGAACTTAACTTTTCCACGCACGGGGCGTGGCGTGAGGTGCGCTCTCCCTCTGGAGAAGGTATACCATCCAATAAAGCCCGGGAGAGAATAGGGAAGGGCAAATGAGGGACACCGGCGCGGGGGAAAAAGAAAACACCACATGGGCGGCGAGCAAAACGTCGCGGGAGTGAAAAAACCAATAAGAAAGGGAAGAGAAGGAAAGACACGGATTGGGTCAATGAGTGATTTCGTGCTTGCTACAAGATAGTACTAACCTTTGCACTCACAGCCCCCACGCGGTCGAGTGTGGTTAATTATCATGCGGGGGTCATGAGGTACAAATGAAATCTGTTTTGTGGTTACAAATTATGATCGGTACAAATCTGTTTTGGGGGAGATTCAACCCGACTGCTATGGACCTTGTCCAGTGAAGTTCCCGCTGCCATTCCGCCACGTGTGTTCCGCTGTCGTGGCCTGTGCACTTGCCCGGCTACGGGGTACCTGTTAGATCGTGGGCGATTTTAAATTTAAAAAATGAACCCCAGGATAGAGGGGCCTATATTTAAAATCGCTATTGTCACTACCGCCGCCGCGTGACTCACAGCTGAGATCCTAATACAAAAATGCTGTATGTTAATTTCGACGCTGCCAAGACTACCCATAATCCCTCACGGTCTTGATCATTGCAATGCAAAAGTGCGAAATTTGATGATGCAAAACTTAACAATTTTTTCAACAATTTTGGCGGGGTCCACAAAGCTTATGTCCACTTTTGATGTAGAAATACGTTCTATAGAGATGACAGGTTTGTTTGGCAGGGTGGACACCCTAGGTTTTAATGGCATTTTAGATTTTTGCTGCACATTTAGTCAGGCTTTCAATGTTCAGCGTAATGTCGCTGACGATCAAAGCAACCTAGCGTTTGCCATGTTGAATCATTGTTACACGATTGTAAAAGTGTACACTGTGACATGGTGGTGCTCGTCAGTAGTATTGTGTGTAACACCAACGCGACGTTACGTATCCCCGGGGCCTGGGCGGCACATTATGAAATGAGGATATGGGTGTACTGTAAGGTGGCGCTTCCAAGCCAAGGGGCATACGGTGACAGAGGACTCGAACAAATAGGGGTATTGGGTGAATTGACATACAAAATACCCCAAAATAGTTTTTTTTTCGGTGACAAATTGGCATAATTTTGCAAAAAAAAAAAGTGCTCTTTATAGAAAAGTTGCAACATTTTACCCAAAAATAGGGTGGGGTATATTTGGGTTGCAAATGTTCCAATCCCCGCCCCCCCCCCAAAAAATAGGGAGTCTATGAGGTGACATTTTCAAAAATATATGGGGTCTTTGGGTGGACAGCGGTGCTGAACAGGGTTCTTAATAGCCTTACATGCACCTCCAAGAATGGAAGTGCCCCCACCCCCCCCCCCCAACGTTATATTAGTTATTACCAGCAATATGGTTGATTTGATGCCCCTACATGTCAATCAATTTTCCTGTCCCTAGTCTTAAAATGTGCCACTTGTCAAAAATATAACCTCCTGACACCAAGTCAAAATTTATTCGGCTATCGGCAGGGGGGGGGGGCTCCATGGGCTAAAGTTTTGTTAGACGAAATCAATAGCATGGTTTTGTGTTTTTGACAAAACACAAGATTGCGATTGTCAGCTTTGATTTGGTCAGAAATCTCCAGGAGTACTCATTAGGTTTTCCAAACAGTTTCAAGAAAGACCAATCAATGTCGGTCCTCATTGGAAGGTATACACAATAGCAAAAAATGACCACATACTCGAGGGGAATATAGCTAGAATATGCGACCAATATGCAAAAATTTCGTTAATCAGACCTGGGGTGGTTGCGATGGTGTTAGTCACTGTTTGTCACTCTGCATCAGTGGTCGCTTTGTGTCAGTGACCGGTACTGTTTCAGTGATCGATCCCGTTTACTCAGCTAGCGGGAGCCACGCGAACCCGCGGCCTTCCCGCTAGTTTACGGCGGTTGCGGAAAGGTGTAGTCTGGGAACAGACTCCAAAAAAATGTTATTTAAATTAGTATTTGCTGCAGGAGAGATAACTTATCAGTCCGTCACCAGGTATCTCTCCGTTCATAGCGAATGCATTGCAAATGAAACTAGATCTCAAAATATCTCCCCGGAACGAAGGGGTTCTGGGATGTTTTTGCATTATCATAGGGTCCGTACTATGTTTTGTTTAAAATGTACCGTAATTGGGTCTGAACCTATAGAAACCTAGCGAGAAAAATTGAACGGTTTTGTGGGTACTTCGGTGCCGCAAAACACGGAAAATGAACACGCATCGCTTACGCGCCCGCATCCCTTTGCCCACAATGCATTTCGGTATTATTATTCCAGTCTTGAGAAAATTTTCAAACGCTGGATTCAATTTACGTTCTCAATTTTAGAAACAGGCTATACGTACTTACCGTACCGCCGTACCCGCTAGTTAAACCTATAGCAGGCACCTCTTTTGTCCTCTTTCAATTTATGTCAATGGGCAAGTCAGGTGGAATTCTTTTCAATAGTAGACAACTCTTGTAAGAGCTTGTAAGTAAAGTATTGAATGTTAAAGTTATAAAAGAAGAAACCTTAAACTAGGAACGGCAAACCATACACTACATTGGTATGCGTTCCGACATACGAGCAAAATTACCATTCGTAAATGCAAATGTCACGGGTTTTGTGCCAGTGAATAGGTGCAGACATAATGAGTCACGCAGCCCCCCCCACTAATCGTCGACGATCCCATGTAGGGGGGGGGGGGGCCCTGCGTGACTCATTATGGCTAGACTAGTCACATGGCACAAAACAAATGGTGATTCTCAAATGGTGAACATATCTTTCGTGGAACCCTTCTAGACTTTTTATTTCAATTTTAAAAATAGTTTTAAAACTCTTTTCCTCCTTTTTTGTATTATTTTAGTTTAATTTGAAAAAACAAAGTAGTACCCACCACACTATATATTTAATTTGCAACGTTATCAGTAAAGTCGTGTGGTGTGTGGATAAGGTTTAGGACTTTTAATCTTAGGCCGGGTTCGAATCTATGTAACAGACATGTATTAAGTTTATTCTTATGGATATTAAGTATTGGTTGACATTACAATGTGTACCATACATATTATTTAAAAAAAAGTATATAAAACTGGTTGAAATATCTTTATGTATTCACGGTTTCCTTTGTTTTATTGCCTTTTTTTATCAAAAATTGTTTTTGCCTGAAATATAACTTGTTTACAACCACGTGGTTAAGGTAAATACACGTTTGTATGATGCCATAGCTACAATGTTAAAATTTGGTTAGATGATATGATTGTAATAACGTTTTAATTCTTTAATATTGTTTAAACAAGTTCAACAACCAACAATACGTTGAAGCTGAGATTTTATGCCGTTATTTTACGTTCCATTGCAATTGGTTCGTATTTTTCGGCTTCAGTTCAGTTATTTGACGGTCTGCGTGAGTTCCAAGCTGCCAGTCAAATCCTGTTTTTTTAACGGATATTTTAACGTGCATGCCATGTGGATAAATTATTATCAGTGAGGCCTCACCCGGGGAACCATTATGAGCATCAGCCCAGAAGGTTTTGAGTTAGACGAAACGAATGCGATACCAATATCTGAAACACGGTAGAAAATTCAGAGAAGAAAAATATTAACTTTGGCAAATATGAAAGACTCCTAACAGGAATCTGGGATTACCTTCAATCGATGTTTGATGTACAACATTGCATTGTCTTTAGGCAGATGAGAACACTCCCATTAAATATATCCATTCCCACATAATAGATATTTATTTCGATCACCCTGTATGGACGCACCCCCCCCCCCAGTAGTGACGTCATACCCACAATCCTCTTTTTTTTCGCTCTTGGGTTCGACAGAAGGGTATAGTTATAAGGTATTTAGATCCATGAATTTTGAATTTAATTTTTGGTCAGATTAGCTACTAGGTGGCCCGCAACTGTGAAAATCTGTTAAATGTATTTTATTACGTCCCTGGGGACTGTAGTTTTGGCATTTTTCGTTTGCCGAAGTCGGTATTTTAAGGACTTTATACCTTGACTTTGCCTCGGGTTTGTCAAACCACACAACCCGATAATTCACACCCATAGGCCCGCACTAGCGTTATAGGGCGTGGCACTGCAGCCACGTTTCCTTATATCGAGTAGTCATATTTCCCACTATATCTTTATATGTGTTAATATATATATTATATTTAACGTGTTTTGTGTGATTACAAGGCTTGTGCGGATTGTATTTTGTAAGCGGGCTTGCACGTTTTTCGTTCTCGTTTCAAAATGGCGCCCGCTTTGTTGACATTTTATAATTTATGCGCGATCATTTCTTCACACAATGAGCGTACACTTGTGGGTTAATAACCCACTAGTGCACTTACTGCTTTCTTGCAGCACTTATGTCAAAGAGGTCTGGCCTTTGATTAAAGGAGTTTTAGGATTGTTTTGCGAAATGCTTTATATATAAATGTTCTATCTAGACTTAGTAAATGTGTATTCGGTTAATCCACGACTGGTGTTGCGTGCTCAGGCCAGGTTGTTTCCCCTTATAGGCCGCGTGTTGTACGTGACTTGTTCGACCCGAGTCGCCGTCACCGGGAACCCACACCATGCTGAACCGCTGTGGTCATACTCGGGGCGAATAGGTGCGCCGTGCGTTTATACGTATCTGGTATTGCACCTGTTTGCTATGTGAGTTGGACCGGGGTAATCTTGGGTTTTCGTACCTTCGGTATAACTTGGACGGAGGGATTTTGACCGGTAATGAAGCGGGAGCTAATCCGTGATGTAAGCGGAGGTTCACCGCCGTTACACAGGCTTGGGGTCTGGTTTTGTCTTGTCAGTCGCCCGAGCCTCAGGGGTGGTTTGACTGATAGGATACTGGGGCGGTGGTGGCCGTCTTCGGTACCCACCGATCACACTCCACCGCTATTAGACCCATCGCCGTCTCCAGGGCGTTCTCCGGCTGCTGTAAGCGGGGGTTCCCCGCGTTAGTTAGGGTTCACACCCGACCGGTGTAGTGTCAGTCGCCCGTGCCCCAAGGGTGCGCAGACGTGCTGGATACTATGCGTGTTGGTCACAGTTTTCGGTTACCCTTAACGTTACGGAGATCCACCGATATGGTTGTCACCCGTCACCTAGGGGTTGCCCTTCTATGGGTCCACTAACGGCGACGCTGCCCTCGGGGCGGGCAGCGTCTTACGGTGGCGGTTCCCGATTGCAAGCACGCCGTGCTTCAGCGAAACCCACCGGCGACGTCGGGGCGCCCTTCTTCCTCTATCGTTAGGGCATTTTACGGGCTTTTACTGCGGTGGTCTCGATGCCTTTTGCATTCATCATCCACAGGGGTGATGTCGGATGCGGGCGCTCGCTTTTGCAGGGCGGAAATCCCCTCGGTGCCGGTCCATGGTCTGTAATCCGGATTAGACCAAACAAAGGGGAAACCAATTCAACCTGAGGGAATTGCCGGTCGATTTTCGAGACAATAAGCCATTCATCAGCTTTGAATACCCAATTACGGGAATCAATGGTTGGATGACGGGTGTTTTCTTCCAGCGATATTGGCCGCTTCGCCCCCCCCTTGTTTTAGTACGGGGCGATTATCTGGCTCATTACGATGGCCTCCACTCATTACGCCGTCGCTCCCACGGGGAGTCCTGGCGGAAGAGTGTTTGGCATTTTCAGCGAGGCGTGGCTGGCTTCTATTAGGCGGCGGACCCCGCTTTGCTGGTCCCCCCCGGTCGGCCTCAATACCCTTCGGGATTTTAGCGGTGGATGAGTCTTCTCGAAAAAACGAACCCTCGTGTTGATGAGCCGTTGCTAATTTCTCCGTAGAAAGTAATGTTACAACGGAATGTTTATACGGGGGTTTTAAGGTTCGAGGGGAAAGATTTTGCGGTCGTGGTTTGGCCCTACGCATTGTACTTCTTTACGGGTGATTTGTGGGCCTTTACTGCCTGGTCTCCACAATGATGGCCCTCGGTCCCTGCCAGCAGGATTTCAGGACTGAGCAAGGTATCATTATCGTTTCCATTTTGTGATGTTCGGTCATTGCGAAATCCTCCAGGGGGGATTTAAGCGAGACAATAGACCCATTCATCTCAGGATTTACGAAGCGATACGCGAGACAATGCCTATTCCACAGGGATTGAATACCTATTCTTTAGGGTCAACGGGCTATGTGACGGCGGGCGGCACTACTCTGTAGTCTCGCCGCCTGTTGGGGATCCGGTCGCGGCATCACTGCCGCACAGTATACCCGCCATTGCATGCGTGAAGACGATACTGCCTTGGATTGGCTTGGCGGGGGGAGAAGGGAGAGGGAAAGGGGGGGTGCAAACGGGCCATGCCGTTGTATCCGGGCGGGGGGCGTTGGCCAAACTAGGTTGGTCTGCCTTCTCACGCTGGGCGTTGCCTAGCGTCGTATTGCTACGTGTCGTCAGGGGGCACTCTTTCAGGGGGGCTCAGCGAATTATTCTCTTGTAAGTGGTGTGCTTAGGTTCATGCTATTTGTATTGGTATGTGACTTGCGCTGTGGCTTTTACCTACTTTGACATGCTTGCAATTCAATATTCACATACTCATTTCGATTCACGCAATCCTTGTGTGACGTTTTGCATCCTGCACCGACTCTAGTACTGTGCTAATCTGGCGATGTTAATACAATTTGTTACATCAACATCGGAGTGAAGGTAAGCAGATCCTGTATGAGTCATGTAAGAACAGTGGTGTACTAATGACTCGTAAGGAATGTTTGCTTACCTTCTCCGATGTTGATTCCCGGCCCATCCCGCCCCCTGCAGGATTTTATCTTGTCGAGGGGTAAGACGAAAAAGAGGAAGGGATTGTGGGTTATGACGTTCCACTTGGGGGGTGTCGTATACAGGGTGATCCGAAATGAATATATATATGTGGGAATATATATTTATGGGGGTCTGGCAATATGCCTAAAGACAATGCAGTTGTTTACTCAACATCCGGAAAGAAGGGAAGCAAGGCATTCCTGACGAGTTCATGAGAAAAACCCCTGGTCGTACATGGTCTGCCGGGGACCCGTGTTGCGTGTAAGCCCCAAGGAGAGGGCTAAAGTTACTATGGGGGTCTAATTTTGAACTGCTCTACAATCTAATATAAATAGCTCAAATTATTCTTAGCTAAGCAGGAGTTAAAAAAAGTCAATTGGGTCACCATCGCGTGTGGTGCTTCCTTCCAAGATAGTTGGAAAATCGGATAAAGGTCATTTTGTTTATTCAAGACAGGTCTCCGTTGCAATACCCAGATTTGTTGGTAACAATATTTTTTTAAAGTTTCATGATCTGAATTCCAAATATGAAATGCTTTTGCACTTTCGGCATTCCTTTGTTGTGATATTGAAGGGTACAAAAATTCCTGTATAAATCTATGCGGGACGGGGGAATTATACCCCTCCTTATGAAAGGGAACCAACCGTATGCAAAATAAAAAGGCATAATTTGAATCAGTATCATTAAATATGTTTTGTAATATTTTTACAAGAAAATCTTGGTATTTACAATTGTGGACTTTTCTTGAATAAACAAATGACCTTTAAACAATTTTTAAAACCCCCAAAAACCAAAACAACCCAACACCCAAAACAACACCACCCACACACACATGTGACCCAATTGACTTTTTACTCCTGGGAATAAGGATTTAATTTGAGCTACTACTTTCATAGCTTTAGAGCAGTTCAGACATTTGACCCCATAGTATCTTTACCCCTCTCCTGAGGCTACACGCCAACAACGGGTCTCCGGCAGACTTTAATATTTCAAAAAAGGTTATATTTTTCTCCTCTCTGAATTTCCCGTATTCAGCTATTGGTATCTTGTTCGTCTTATAACCCAAACCTTCTGGGCTGACGTCTAAACACTGATAAATGTTTCATAAACTGTCAGCTGAGGACTCGAAAAACGTACAATTAAACTGTAAAAAGTCGTGCTAGTTATAACGACATTTAATGAAACCTTTGTACATGTATGTCAAACAAATACAAGAAACCATATTTATTTATTTAAAAAAAATATGGCACATTTTTTGAACGAGCACCCCACTTTTCAAAATTTGGATTTTTTTTGCAAGTTTACGTTGGGTAATTGTCTAGGAAACTATACCTGCGAGCGAGAATTGCTAAAAAATCACCAAAATAAGCGATTTGTAATTTACGGAATTGCGATCCCAGATTGGACTTAACGGCATAGCTGGAAATGCTTACGTTTATGTCCGTCCATATTGAAATATGCCACCCGAGAAAATAACCTCTCAAACTTGACTTGCCCGAACTATTAAAACAAATAATGGAGCGGCGTTTTGACACGTACATGGCCGCCTATATCCGGATATTTCACATTTGGAAGCGCGTTTCCAGCAGCCGTTGAAGTATTATCGGGGTCCCCGATAATAATATTCTAGTACAAATGCCTTCTTTTGTGACACATAGACATTTCGAGACTTAACCATTCAAGGTTATAGTTTACTAGCCAGTTACCAATGCAACCGTGTTGTAAAAAAATTTTGAAAAATTGGGGGCCGCCCTTCAAAAAAAAGTGCTAATAGTGCTTTAAGGACCCCCATTTTCAGCATCGTTGATACCCAACAGCCCCCATTTTTTTAACCATTTCAACCAAAGACACCATTATTTTTTACCATGTCACCAAAGACCGTTTTTTTAAAGAAAAACTTTTCAATCTTTTGGAAAATTTAGCAAATTTTGTCCAACCGAAAACACACACAATTTGTGGGCTAATTTTGGCCATCTCAGATAAAAGGTCAGGTTTTGTCACAACCATGACCAAAATTCACATCTAATGAATTCCTGAAAATCATTAAAAAATCGGGGAACTTTAATATTTTAAGAACAGGAACAATGCATGGGGATCGTACAAAAACAAATCGATTTTTAGTATATTGCTAACGTTACACGTCTTAGTAACGTATCTGGGTAACAACGTCATCTCCCAGCCTTTGTCTAATTGGCCGTTTGAAATAAAAATACATAGCTTTACGACCGTAATTTCTATAATCTATATCACGTTTACCATATAAAAAGCATGGTGTGTATTGTCTATTGTATCCGGTGTAACAAGAGCGCGCGGGGAGTAGGTGGTAACGTATCTGGCGCGCTATGAACGTAACTTACCAGGCCTGGATGGAAATTGTTACTTCAAAGCCAGTTTATGCAAAACTGTATAATATAACATGACAGGCTTGATTTATCGCATATAGGAACATTTCTTCTATCGTTATTTTGGCAATTTTGTATCGATTGACAATATGGTAACGTATATGGCTGCAATATTAGCGACATGCTTCTCAAAGATACTCTTACGGAAACTTTCAATAATCCAATATTATCGTGTTTTGAAATTTTTATAATTAGGGCATAATAGAGAGTGTGAAAAACTGTGATATGCGCTCTTGTTTGTAAACGAGCAAGGGACACATTTTTTAATAAAGAACAGTTTGGGAGCTGGGGACATGGCGAAAAACAAGAATAATGCTCATCAGCCTTTATGTGCTTGATACGTTTCTTGCCCGGTTACAAAACTTCTAGGTCCAGGGGTCCGTTCCGAAAGTGGTCGTGACGACCCAGTCGTAGCCTCTCTTCTATCGCAACCTTTTGCGTAAGTTCCAATACTACGAATTTACTGCGTTCCCTGAACTTCGAATGCACTTAAGATTTTCTATCAAAATTATAACCATTACGGTCTGTCGAACTATAGCAAGTACGCTTTTTCCACGACTGTTCATGCGTTTCCTGAAAATTAACTTAGTCGAAGGATTATCGTAAAGTTACTCGAATTCTAGTCTACTCAGAGTTTGACGTTATAAGACCTGCCATTATAAACGATACACGTGATATAATGGGAATATGGAGGGAGAGAAGTATTCGTGATTTATTGGAAAAAGGGGATGAGAGGCTGGAGCCACCTGATTGGAGGAGATGATTCCAACCATTTGAAACAGTGTGTGAACCCGGGGGTCACTATTGTGCTTGGTTTTCGGCGTGGTGGTGGGGGGGGGGGGGTAGTGGTTGGGAGTGTATGTCTTGTGTATGGTGTATGTGTTTTTGTGGGTTTTTTTTTTGTTTCAGACTCAGTGTCACCCAAGGACCGATTACAAAACTATTTAAATAAATACTGTAGGCCTTAAAATTTCTAACAATTTCAAAACAGATTTTTTTTGTTTTTCAATGGAAATATGCTTTTTTGTGTTATTCAACCGCACATTTGTTAGGGGGCTTGTCTCAAAAGGACCTCCAGTTTTCAGAACATTCAACCGTTATTCCAAAAAGTTGTGTGGATCCCCTTCCCCAAGTTGATTAGGTAGGGATTGATGAGTAGGCCATGTTATTAAATTGTTTTGAAAACTTATATAAAAATGTTGACTTATTTCCAATTTAAGTGAGGATAATAGTAAGGCTGTTTCTGTCACTGGAGCCAATGATGACACACGCCACACGGACATAGTATTATATAAGCCTTAAACGGCACTGGCCAGATTGATTTAAGGGTATTGAGAAAAAGTTCTCTTGTTCTATAATTACTACACCTAGCTTACCGACCTGCATATACATTTGAAAGAAAAGTAAAACATATTATTGTAAGGTGTTGTTTGCTAACAAAGGTTCAAATGCTTAAATTACAGTCTACAAGAATAAATGTCTTGTGCATGCCAGATATTGACCACAAAACTATATGAGTCAGTTCTGTTATCTAAGAAGACGAAAACTAATAGGCCATGATAATACCCGATGGTGTCCTTTGAAGAGAGACAAAATATGTACACGCGAGGTGTCACCCCAAGCGCTCTTAAGTGTTATGAAGAGAGGCAGGGATCATCCAATCGACATGAGTGATGATAAAGTGTTAGAGTAAGGGTTGAGTAGCAGTTTGTAGCATGGATAGCATCAAGGTTTAAAGCCAAACAAAGTCTAATCATATAACATGTTTGCTAAAAGTAAGTACAACAATAAAATAATTTATGTAGGTTATCATGACCAACTTGACCCGGTACAAGTAATATGGTTCATTGCTCAAACAAAAATCTTAATTCTGCAAAAATTTAGATACAAAAAATATCAGGTGACGAATAAACAAAAAATACTACTTGATCCATATTTCAAAGAACCATATATCTTTAAAAAAAAAAATGCCGAGATTTGACCCTAAAGGGCACATTGGTTATAAAGGCCTATGTTAGATTTATTGAGAAAAAACTTTCAATACCGGGCATGTTGCCAAGCATGGTTAGGCTATAGGATTTATTGAACCAATCAATTAGATTAAAATTTTAAATTTAAAAAAAGTTATGGTAGCCTGAACATGTAACACCGATATCAGTTTTAATTATATTTATAATATTTACTCTATAATAAAAGGACCTCCCCGACACCATTTCGATTTAAAAATTTTAAAAAGAAAAAGAAGAAAATATACCACAGACAATAGAGTATGGATTACATCAAATGGTGCACACACAGAAATGAAATAAACGCTCTCAATGCAAATAGTACTATTAACATTTACTAAACTAATTAAGTAATAAACCGTGATTGAAAAGGGATGATGAAACAAGAGCTAAATGAAGCAAATAAAAAAAGAGTTTAAACACACACACGCGAACAAAAAAATGAAACGAATCAGACCAAGTTGATCGACAATCAAGCGAAACCTGTCCGAGTATTTTAAACTTGTTTTAGGAGATAACCACAATTTAAATCATTCCTACCTGAGATAATAGGCACGACATGGTAACATTCGCAAACGTGTCTCAGACTTTTGCACCAGACAGAGCCCATTTAATCCCCAATCAATGAATTGAATGACCTTTAAATCGGCTTACTAGCTTAGTCATGTAACGTAGCTTGTCGTAGTTTATGGTAGAGGGAATTGTAACGTAGGACCATGTTAAGACACTGTCAGAAACGCTACTACATGGTCGTCGTAACCAAAATCCTAAGCCATGCGTAAGATGAAATTATACGTCCCCATAGTTTCGGGAAACCGGACCCCAGATTCATTTGAAAAACATAAACTCCTAAGTATAATTTATATTAATAGCATTTATTCTTAACGAGAAAAACAAGGCTTTAAAACTATATGACTGTGAGCGACACGAAAAATCGTTTTGAACACTTGGCCCATTATAGTTGTCTCTCACCTAAAGGTCGAATTTTTTGCATGTCCTCTGTTCACCGAAGCCTTGAGCCTTACACCGACTATTCCATTTTATAATATGAGTGCCAGTGCCGTACGCATGGTTATTTTTGGGGGGGGAGGGGCGGGGAGGGGTGTGGGACTTCGAAAAAGTGAACTTTGCTTTTTTAGAAAAAAAAGTGGAACCTTTTGGTAAAAGTGGGACATAAATCCCCCTAAACACTGTTCTTTTTAACATTTCATTCACCAAAAAAAGTGGACTTTCTTGTCAGAAAACTACTAAATTTTGGACCTTCCTGTATCAAACCAAATTCAGCAAAAAGTGGAAATTGTTTGCCCCCTGCGTACGGGCCCGATGAGTGCACAACAACTGACCTCTACACATGGATAGAGGGCATACCGCACATTTGAATGGTGGTCGAGTGCCACAACAGGAAGTGGCTTTTTTTACCCTTGACAATACGGCTGAAAACAATGCACGTCTTACCCTGCTGCAGTGACATATTGCACACAGATGTTTTATGGTGTGGACGGGCATTTGTATGCATTTGTTTTCCGCCATGTTGTCATGGTACAAAAAAGCAACGTCCTGTTTGGGACAAATTGGGGACTCAGGACCGCTATCCAGTGAGAGGTCAGCTGGTGCCCTCGCCCAAGACAGGACACTGTTCTACATTTCATATTGCGACATGTGAAGTTTATGCGGGGTCTGAAACTATTAATTCGCGCTACAACTGCCAAAGGGCGGCCTTAATCAAATTTTGCGCGCTGCCTGGCCAGTTGCCAGAGCCCATAGCAAACTCGATGTTCGCAAATGGTTCTTCCAGCATGGTTTAAACAATAGAAATTGACCAGCGCAGTCCCCCGGGTGCAAATAACAATAATAATGCACCTATATGGGGCTCTATATACAGAGAACACAGCGCCTTTCAACAAATACTTTAATTCGAATTAATTCGCTGGCGTAGAGCACGTTAGAATAAGACCGTTGCCAGGTCAACTGGCTCACGCTAACTTTGGTTCGAGCCACTGATCACATTGATCACAACAGAAATCCAATGGCAAATCATAATTCGGAACAGGTGCACGAGTCAAGGCTTGAGCCAGTAACGAATGGATACTAACGTGCACTACATCGGCGAATACAGTGTGAGTCAATAAAACCCTACAGTCATGAAAGATTTTTTCTTGAAAGGTTAAACGTTATTTTGCTTGAATGTTTGTTTTGTTTGTTTTAGAGGGATAAACAGGCTATCAGAAGATTTTTATTTGGTGTCTTTCGGACTTGAGGTTCAGAAACTATGTCAATTTTGCCGAGAGATCTAAAAATTCTGTGTGGTCACTTTTAGCCATACCATGCGGAGAGACTGACACTGACCATGCCGACGTAAACCATAATCCAAAGATAATTCTTACATGCAATTTAAGTTGGTATCGATTTCTTCTTGACAAAAATATATCAGTTTGAATAAAACGGTTTATTGTGAAACATAATTATAGGTAAGATATCCTCAACAAAATAAATTACCATTGTTCAATCATAAAGAGACAGTTCTTAAAAACACCCCATATCGATGTCTCAGTTCATAAACATAATGAAACTGCACAGAGATTTTTTGTTTTACATCTCTGGGGTAATTATTTTGCACAAATACAGTATGCTCAGCGTCCTTAAATTGCGAGAAGAACTAAAACTGAAATAAATAAATTGGAATTAAAACTTAAAAGTTAATAATGCACTGTTTTTCAATTAAGCTGCATAAAAAACCTTCTATGGCTTCACTTTGGTTCCCAGGTTTCGTTGTATCTTAAAACCATAAGAATCTTGCTTAAACCAAAGCAAACTGTGGTCTTTTGTAATCTTAACCTCCGGAATAGTAATATAATCTTGCAATCATTCTCCTCTCCTGCCTTCTATTGTTTACCAATAACTCGTGTTTAAATGGCCCAAGGGAGGGGGGTCATAGTACCCAACATTTTGATTTTTTTTTTTGCGATTTCTCTCTCGGTTACGCCATCAAATTTTTCAAGAGTTTTTTGCTAATTTGTCTGATTTATGATACGGCTTGATACAAAAAAATTAAATCCGCCCACGCTTCTTAGAATAATTAGGTTGGGGGGTCCCTAGGAACCCCCCCCCCCCTGGGCACTAACGGAATGAAAAAATCAAGATATTTTACTAATTCCACATAAAGTAGTTAAATCTTGGTATTTATTTACTCTTATATATACCTTAGAGGTAATTAATTAATAATTATAATAACTTAAGAAATAACCGTTTAATAGGCTCATCGCATCAATTTTAATTTTGTCATGTGGATGGGTGCGTGCTCTTACTGTGTAAGTCTATGGTAACAATAAGGCGATTTTGACGTGTTCTGAGAAACTACAAGATGGTATAAATGTGGCTATATTTGCAATGATTATTTAAGTGGTTATTCTAGAGTAGACATAATGAATTATTTTTGGTTCAAAACCTTATATGGAGTTGCTGCGGATGGACATGTCCGACCACTCCTTTTCGAAGAGCGACAATTTCCAATTGGCCAAGGTCCATGTCAAAGTCCGATTTTTCCTTTTTATTGTGGTATGGTGGTTCTATATACGTGACCCCCATTTATTTGTGTTAGTGTCCTGATCAAACCCCCACGGGAAAGTTGTTATCTTGGTTGGGGTCCCTAGGAACCCCCCCCCCTTGGGCACTACGGAAGTTTTTCTTTTTAGCTTGGGCAGCTTAGGTTACATTTCCACCATAATCCCATTTAACGGCTTAAGGTAATGCGATAATTAACCTCTGTTCATCAGGAAGCTGCCAAGCCATCACTAAGCACGAAATCATGGTCCAGGACAACAACCAGTTGATTTTTTCATAAGCAGCTATACCTATTTTCTACTTCCCACTTTTTCCCTCGCCCACTCATTGTTTTTTTCAGTGCAAGCTTATAACCACTCTAAAATAAAATAATAATGTTGTGCAAGAGGGGAATTGATCCCACGACCTTTCGATTACAAGACGATCGCCTACAAACGCACGTCGCGCAATCCGAGCCGAAAGAAAGTCTTTCTGTTGTAGGACTCAAATAAATACTTTAACAAAATAAAGCGCACACATTGTCATGAATAGCGCCACTACGAGACAACTTGAAAATATGATCCTGGAGCAAGATTTCGGGCCAGAATCTCATATTAACCATCACTCATGATACTAACCACGCGTCGGCTACCAAATAGCCACAACAACAACAAATTTAACCTAACCGAAAATTAAAGCTACTACAATTTGGTGTGTTTTTAAGCAAAAATTACATGAAGGGCATACTTGGGCACAAATTCAGACATTACATTTTGTTACAAGGTACACTGAAATTTCATAAAACGACTTCTTAATTAACCGCAAGTTAAAACTACTACAATTTGTTGAGCTTTGAGCTGAAATTACATGAAGGGGCACGCTTGGGCACCAATTCAGTCATTAGATTTTGTTACAACGTACACTGAACTTTCATACCACCAAATCTTTAAGAGTTGGAAGTGGTCGGAACATTTTCAAATCATTTTCACAAGATGTTTAACAATTACGTTTAACAATTAACATGAAGTTTTTTCATTGTAGACAAAATTTTGTCTACTTTTTATCTTTTTTTTTTTAATTTGCTCTTGGAAAAGCAACAGTTAAGATAACTATTATCCCTTGACTAGCCTTGTAATAAGCAGTGTTTTCAAAATAATAACACAGGCCGCGCTCTTAAAGCATGCATGTGTACAAGTTGGCGAACAGGAAGGAAGAATGAACACGAAAAGTATTAGCAAATAGCTAGCCACATCACCTGATCACCACCAGATACACATGCATAGCAATCCACATAGTTCGTCACTTATATTTGATAAAAATTCTGCTTGTTTTGAGAAATGTGCCAATATTTGATTTTATTTGGAATGTTGAGTGCAAAGTTAGTGAAATTTGTTGAAATTCTGATTGTAATTTTGTGTCAATTAATGTGTTTGATGAGCAGCGTATTAATTTCTGTCTGTTGCTGAGTGATTTGATTTCCTGAGTCCGCCCTAAATTGGTAGTAGCAATCAGTGCTACAGACGATGGCGGTCAAGCCTCTTCGATATAGCAACACACCAAAACGAATCAAAATAATAAAGAAACAAACCCCAAACCGATTTAGGCGCTTTGATGTGGGTCTATCATGGGTGTTCCCATGACCCACACACGTCCTCATCCGTGATGACAACATAGGAAAAAATCAGAATTTTTCGTTAAGATTTCGCTTTTACGTGTTAAACCAATGGCGACGTCTAAAATTGGGATTTCATGGCCGCTCTCTCCTGATGATTGATGATAGAGGAACTGGTGTTATTCACATCTCGGCAAACTCACTGAACTTGCGGGCTAAACTTGAAGATTTTGATCTGTGTGAACTGAATAGTCACTAAAATGACTTGGCAAGTATTACACATCAGTCCAGTTGTGATTTGGAAAGTGTTATTAAACCCAGTGGCGTCGTCAGACTTCTTTTCGGGGGGTGGGTGATTTTTTGGAGGGAAAGTGAAATTCTGTGGCAGGGCAAAATCTTTAAAAAATGGACATTTTTAACCAATTATGCCTCCAAATCGCTTATTTTGGCCACAATTTGATTTAAATCCCCAAATCGCTGATTTTTTTTCCTTTCGGCGGGGGGGGGGGATTCGCACCCCCATGCGTCGCCCACTGCCTAAACCTAGTATGGGAGACACCGGCTAGCCTGAATTTTCCAGAAAACTGGCAATTGATCTTTTCTCTTACTTTGATGTGATTTGCAATATAAAACTCATGCTTTTTTAGGTTAAGCGGAAAATTCCTACTTCGATGTCATGTAATTTTCAAAAAAAAAAACAAAGTTAATCGGCAGTATGCAAAAATGTATGGCTTACAAGTAGGTCCCCCTCCAGGTGCTATTGTGACTGCTTTCATCCTTCTGAGGTATAAAATTATTTCAAAATTTATGTTTTTATTGCTGAATCATTGTTATAATTTATCAGTAGGCCTATTTTTTTAAATGACTGGCGAAGGTTATGCTGGTAATGAGGATTTCAATTTTCCTCTTAGTCCGCTCTATGAAAAATACTAGGTAAACCTGGACAAAATTGCTACAGAAGGTTTTCTTGCTGTAGCTAGCGGTAAAATATCTCCCAAATAATATATCAAAAAGGTAGAAAAAGGGAAGCCTGGCAAGACACGCTAATTTGCATTTATCTTACGTGGACGTATACGCCCATATTTCGACAAAAGTATACAGCTCATAAATGCATGTTTAGGGAGATTTTCCATTTTTCTGTTAGTATTTGAACATGTATTTGATGGCTATACCTGCAAGGTATTGCAATTGATATTTTAAAAGTGGAAAGTGATGGTCATTATTCAAGATGGCCGCAGTTTTCCCGCCAACATTAATTTTGCATTCTAGATGATTTGTCAGACTCCAATCGGGATGGGAGATCATTATTTAGCAACTTATTATCAGAGAGTTTATTCAAACACATTGGATCAACTAGTGTCGGGGGGGGGGCACTCCCTATGCGAAGTGATGGGTATATGTGCCTCGGCCAGGTGAAAAATAGGATTCTTTCCCGGTCCTTTCAGATAAAATGTACCCAATATACGGGGTAATTCGGTACACAAGCTGAATAAAGATGGGGTCATCCAGTATGAAACTTTAGGAAGGGGACCAATGACGTTAAAACCTGAAGTTAAAATAGGAGGTGTCTCTTTTTCAAGAGTTCAAATTGCCATGAAATTATAAAATTGTTAAAACTGTGCACCTAGGCTGCGAAAATTTTGAATTTGCAAATTCTTTTAAAAAGTGGATAATTTTATACAAACTTGTGTAAAATGGATATAGTACATGTGGAACTGTATTTTTTTGAAAATTTCATATACAATCGTGCAACCAAGGTTTTTCTAAATCAAAATTGTATGAGGATTCCAAAAATATTGGGTGTCATTTTTTAAAATGTGTTCTTGGATGAATTCTAGGGGGCAAGGTTTACACAGGGGTCAAAATATAAAAGAGGGCAAAATGTGTTTTAAAGTATACCATCATGTTCAGTACCTTTCAAGGATTACAGAAAGGTATAGTTTGCCCTACCTGAGAGTTATAGTACAAGAGGTACAAGGAAAAAGGGGTTCAAGGTCACACTGGGGGTAAAATTTCAGATCATTCGGTTTGTTCTAAAAATGGTGCCAAATTGTTCGTCTTACTGTACAGAAGCCGAAAATATAAAGGTCGCGTTGTCAATGACGTCTTGATAATAATTAAGAGGGCAAATATGGCCGTTGTCCACAGGGTCTATGGGAGACCACAAGTCAAATCTCTAAAAGTCTCACTTTGAAAGGTGAAACACAGAATCTATTTACATTTTCTTATTTAGTATGACTCAATGAACGATTTAAAACCAGTTTCAACAAAATCGGACCATTCTATAAATAATGACCTTGAACTTTCTTGAGCCTATTGTACTAAAACAATAGGTCATAAATATGGCAAACTATACCTTTTTAGAAACCTTATGAGCAGCCGAACAGACTGGTATAAATTTTAAAATAATTTAAGCACTTTATTGTTTACCCCTGTACAAATTTTCCTCCCTTATAAAACACCCAAGAACACATTTTAAAAAATGACACCCATGATTTTCTGATTCTCCATGAAATGCTGTATTGGAAAAACATTGGTGTCAAAATTGTATATGAAAAAAACTAAACCAAAACATTCATTACATTTCCCCATGTACTAATAGCAGGAAAGAAGAAAATGGGGCCCTTGAGTATGTGAACATTTTAAAAAGGGGTCATTTCCTGGGTAATAGGTAGGACAGCAGCATAAAAAGGCAGTCAAGCATTCTAGATGTCACCAAAGTCAGCATCTCACAGACCCTGACTACGCAGCTCTAACAGGGTATGTGATATGTGCTGCACAAGAGCTACTACAAAGCACCATTTGAGAATGCTGCAGATAAAGTCAGCCTACATCTAAATGCCAAAGAGACGGAATGGAATACATGACCGTTGATGAGGAAGAGAATCATCAGCCTATCTGCACTACACACGGTACCCAACTCAAAAAGGTTAGACCTCAAGTAACTCGGATCCTATGTTGGACATTAAGAAAGACTCAAGAGTTAGAGGGACGTGGCTTGATCGCTAATAGCATATCGTCCCCATACTCCAAAATTTTACCGGAAGCGGCTTAGTCTTAGCTTTCAGATGCTGCTTATTCACTTCAGGTGTGATCTAATACAGTGGTAAGAATTTCAAATATGCAAAAAAACCGGGGTTCGATAAAAATTGGGGGGGGGGCGCGCTTTTGTCTGGAAATGTCTTCATGTCGCTTTAATAAATGAACATTCATTTGAAGAATTAGAAATAATTATGTAACAATTGCTCAGTATGTAATTGCATTGATCTTGAAGGCGTAATGAATAACGATAAGCGGCTCGTTCATATCAATAAAGTCACATTTTCTTCAATTAGCCAATTTAGTAGAGTTTCAGACGATCTTGGAATTAGCGCACAAGATGCAGACTCCACAGTTGTTGAAGAGAGACTCTCCAAACAGTTAGGTGTTAAGTGTTTTATAAATTCGAATTTATAAATTCGACTCTTGGCCATGGGCGCAGTCATTGCAAGACCTCCCAGTGAGAAACATCCGGATGATACATCACTACGCACACTAAAGAATAGGATGTTTGCAAACCAATTCCACGAATTTTAATATAAACATGTGGTGCAAAAATACGATACCGCTGACAAATCCCATCATTTGACATAATGTGCAGTTTAAAAATATTTTACGTCAGAGTAGAAAAAGTTATAGAGAGATATGCTTATAATATATCAACAAACTTGGTAAAAAAGCACAAAATTTGCTATGAAAATTGATCACAGTTACCAGCTTCTCATTGCAATGTACAGGAAGACCATGCACCTACTGTGCTAAAGATCACCTTCCTGACTTACTGTCTACAAGCTCTAATGGCGGCGCCCAGGGGCCTTTTGCACGAATTTATAAATTCGATTTTATATAGTATTTGTACAATACTGCCAAAGCTCACTCCTTATTATGAGGAAAACTACTGTAGTATAGAGGGCGCTATCACTCTCTGCCCGAATATTGTACCTTCAACAAAATGGCCGTCTAGCAAATAAAGCAAGTATTATAAACGCTAAACTAATTTCCCGTGTGTCTTAATCTACGCCTTCAACAGGAAAACTACTGTAGTATAGAGGGCGCTATCACTCTCTGCCCGAATATTGTACCTTCAACAAAATGGCCGTCTAGCAAATAAAGGAAGTATTATAAATACTAAACTAATTTCCCCTGTGTCTTAATTTACGCCTTCAACATCACACTTTGAGAGATCAAAGACTCTTAATACCTCAAGAACTACAACGCAAAGCTGTAGAACTAGCACACATTGGTCACCAAGGGATTGTTAAGACGAAGCAGTTGTTACGCGAGAAAGTATGGTTCCCAGGCATTGATCGTCTAGCTGAAGAATTGATCAGATCCTGTACTCCTTGCCAAGCAGCAACGCGAGCAGGTGCAGAGCGTATGGAACCGCTTAATATGACTGATTTGCCAGATGGACCTTGGAAACAAGTATCCATAGACTTTAAAGGACCATTCCCAACAGGTGAATACCTTTTAGTTATCATTGATGACTACTCCAGATTTCCAGAAGTTGAGATCGTGACATCTACTTCTGCAAGATCCGTAATTCCTAAGATCGACGCAGTCTTCGCTCGTCAGGGAATACCTGAGATCGTAAAGTCTGACAACGGACCGCCGTTCAACAGCAAGGAATTTAAGGACTTCGCAGCATACCTAGGCTTCGAGCACCAGCCGAGTACTCCGCTATGGCCGCGCGGTAAGTTGAACGCTTCAATGGAACGCTAGTGAAAGCAGTGCAAACAGCAACTGTTTCAGGCTTAAACTGGAAGCAAGAACTCTATACATTCTTACGCCAATACAGAGCAACGCCGCACGCAACTACCAATATGTCTCCGAGTGAAGCGCTGAATAATCGCAAGCTCCGCACAGTACTCCCAGAAGTACCATCTGCTGATCCCGCAGATATCGCTAAAACTGACCGAGCACGCAAAGCAAAAATGAAAGCGCACGGTGACAAGCACCTGAAGACTAGACACAGCAAACTGAAAGTTGGTGATAAGGTCTTGGTTAAGCAAAACAATCGGAATGCCTTATCCACACCATTTGACCCCTCTCCGTACACGGTTACATGGAGAAAAGGTAACAGCGTTGTCGCGAAGCGTGGTAATCAGATAATCAGGCGCAACATTTCATTCTTCAAGATAGTGAATGAAACCCCACAGGTGCTACCTGATCATAACAGTGCCACTCAGGATGATCATTATGACAGTAATCTAGATCCTCCAAATCTTGATCCCCCAGTTGCTAATCTGCCGCAACAGCAGCAGCGCAATGATCGCCCACAAAGACACCGTGAAATCCCTGTGCGCCTGAAAGACTATGTGCTAACTTATTTGACAAATTTTATGTCAATGTGTACAGTAACTTGACAAAATTTATGCCATTGAGTACACAACAACCTTAAGTGAAAAAAATCACTTTTTTCCCTATGTTGTTCAGAAAGGTCATACAGCTGAGCAGCAGGTTGTTTTCAAAATTTTGCTTTATTAATTTTGTTTTCATTGCTCCAAAACAAAGCATTATACAGCATGCTTCAACAAAATGGCCGTCTAGCAAATAAAGCAAGTATTATAAACGCTAAACTAATTTCCCCTGTGTCTTAATTTACGCCTTCAACAACCTCCGTGCAAATCCATCCAAGACACAGGTGTGTGCTTTCCATCTACGCTACTGTGAAGCCAAACGTCAGCTTAAAGTTACCTGGTCTGGAACACGCCTGGAGCACTGTGATAACCCTGTCTACCTAGGAGTTACCTTGGACCTCACTCTCTCTTATAAGACCCACATCGAGAAGACGAAGAGTAAAGTATGTACACGCGGTAACATCTTGAACAAACTCACTGGCACAAGATGGGGTGCTCGCCCACATACCCTAAGATCGACGGCACTTGCTCTGTGCTACTCATATGCAGAGTATGCTTGCCCTGTATGGGAAAGATCAACCCATGCCAAGAAGCTTGATTCAGCATTAAATGTCTACTGCCGGCTTTTCACAGAATGGCTCTGCCCAACACCAACCGAAAACTTATACATCCTAACAGGAATTGCTCCTCTACTGTGTTTTGACACGATAACAAGAAGAGTTTAAGAATTACAAAGGATAAAGAGGTTGAACTGTTGGATAAACTACACTTTCCCTAGTAAAGTGGCACAATTGTGATTTTACCCTTTAGCTGTAACAAACATATTTCGAGATTATAACGAGTAAATTGAAAAGAACAAACAGCATCTGAAAGCTAAGACTGTGCCTTTGAAGCATGTGATGTAAGCATCATGTCGCAACTAGTACGGTTATAAATCGTTATATATTATTCTAGAAGTTTGAGGAAGAAGGTTTGAAGATGTTTTTCTTAAGTTTGAAGGGTGCTAAATCAACATTTTGGGTCCAAACTCTGGGAAATGGGGGATTTGTAAAATAGGGGGTAAAATTAGTACAGGGGTAAATTTGAAATCAAGTCAAACTGTGCTTATATGTGCACCAATGTATTTGTCTTAAGGTTTAACCCTCGTCTACCTGAGCCATTTTTTGTAACAAAACTCCCGAAGGGGGGGGGGGGGGGGTTACCAACCCCTGTGATTTTCGTTACTGAACACCCGATTCCTGTAAATTTGGTACCAAAGGATAGCTTAGAGTTTCTTCTTTCCATTGGTACCAAAATAAGTACTAACATCCCCATTATGACGTCACCATGACGTCATATGTTGAGGACAGTACGAAAATACTGAATATAGGGTGGAAAATTGATATTTCGCAATTTTAGCTACTCAAACACCTTATTATAGCTCTAAAATGTTGTCATTATATAAAACTAGTCATTTCCCATCAAGTAGAGTCAAAAACCGCATGAAAATCTGACTTTCCTAACTTTTTGGCGAAAAATTGAATTTTTCACTGTGTGTGTCTATGGAAATGGCAGTTTTGCTGACGTGCGAACTTCATGACGTCATTGTGACGTAATGCTAGGTACTCATTTTGGTATCAATGGAAAGAGGAGGACCATAGCTATCTATTGGTACCAAAATCAAGTGTCTGTGATGTTCCTGTGTTGTGTTAGGCATGTTGGTACTTCTCTTCCGAAGAGGGGTGGTTACCACCCCCCTATCCATCACTTGGGATCACCCTGTATCTTACCTATACCCCGGTGGATGTTTGTTTTTTGATTAAAAGGAGCGGAACTTGTCAATTGACAATTACATTAAATAATTTGGCACCAAAAAAGGGGGTTTTAGCAAGCCGGTGAAAAACCTGAAGGGGGGGTGGTAACCACCCCCCCCCCCTCGGTAGACGAGGGTTAAAACAGTAGTGAATCTAGGTTCCGACCTTTATTTAAACAGATACAGCCCTTTTAAGGTTCAAGGTCATCCTGGGGTAAACGTTACACAGTGCTCCAATTTTTGGTGAAACTGGTTTCAAATTATTCGTCTTGCCTTATTTTACAATGTTTGCCATTTAGTTTCGTAATTAGTGGGCAAAATGTAACAAGGGTCTACATGGTCTATGGTTACCAAAACTTCACCTCAAATTGTATATAGAGCTGTTAAATGTTCTGCTTCAGTATGACCAGGGCAATACTTTTACACCGGTTTCAACAAAATCTGAGCATTGGATATTTTTGACCCAGAACGACCTTGAACCTTATCAGGGCTACTATAGCCGTGTAATTAAAGGTCGGAACCTAGAAAAACTATACTCTATTTTAATCCTTATAATGAGACAAACATTGACTGTCGTTGAGTCAGCTCCGCTTCGGGAAAATAGTACGGTCTCGAGATCACCGAGGGTCAATAGATGTGACTATGGCCCGAAACTAAAGGGCAGTTAAATATTTGTTTTATATACTAATAGATATATCCTTTCTGCTGCAGTAACGATACTACAGCTAGGACAGAAAAGAAAATTACTATACCGTCCAAACATTACATACCGGTCCAAAAATTACTATACCGGGCAGAAAGTTACTATACCGGGCAGTAAAGGTATTATACCGAAAATAGTGAAACTATACCATGTCATGTGACTTTCATTTAACCAATCAGATGACAAGGATCTATCTATGAGGTATATAAATTAATGTATATTTAAACACAATTTGACTTGATTTCAATTTTTCCCCTGTACTAATTTTACCCTTTATTTCCCAGAGGTTGGCCCAAAAATTCTGATTCAGCACCCTTCAAACTATAGAAAAACATCTTCCAACCTTCTTCCCCCAAACTTTTAGAACAGGATTCTCGTTTATAACCCTACTAAACAGTATTTTCTAATCGACTGTCTAATCGACTGTATAATGTGTTGGATAGTAATTCTGATGGTACAAGACAAATTAGGCTATTATGTTCCGTCGCTTGTTACAAGCGGCATTTTTTAGACAGGCAACTAGTGAAGAGTGATCCAAATTTGTGACGAACTCGGGTCACGACCGTATGCAAACACCAAACGCACAGCTTTATTTTGAAAGCACTGGAGCCTTTTGAGATTCATTGGCGCCGTATAGTAATGAGTAGACATAGTCAATGCAGGACAAGACAAACATCGTACAGCATGGTTGCAAGCATCAAAAGTGATACACCTTCGAATACACCATAAATTACGAATATGGTATTTTACACTCTTACAGATAGCCCCAATTAGATAGGACATACTCATGGTGGAACCAACATGACCCCAAGGTTCTTTACACACACACACACACACGCGCGCACAGAGAGAGAGAGAGGGAGAGAGAGAAATGCAAGAACAGAGGTGTCAGAAAGATCTAACCGTACTGAAGGCAGATTTTTCAAAACACAGGGCGTGGCAAGAGAAAATAAATTCTGTCTTTTATTGATTCATCTGCAGCATATTTATGACATCCAGGTGATTATGTCAGATATACAGCTTGAAGGTTTTTGAAGAGTATGCTTACAATCACCTGGAATCTTTGGATTAAACTCACAGAAAAGCTGAGTATCATCAGCATACGAAAGAAAGTTAACGTCATGATTCCCAATAATGTCACCGACTGGATGAGTATGTATTATGAAACCTTGCGGGCCAACAATGGAGCCCGGAGGAACCGAGTACATGAAAATATGCTGCTCGGGTACTTTGGTCAGTGATATACAGTGGGCACAAAAGGTATATCGCCATGTTTTTCGATCAGTTTTGTTCCAATGTCCAATTAATTTTAAAGGTTTTCAAGATATACATTTTGTTGCCTATAGGTCTTGTCCTTTTATTTAACACTTGACCTTTTTGACCATTTTAGCCATTTTACCCTATAACTCCCAAACCAATGGTAATAGATGGTACAAACTATAATTTTTTGGAATCATTGTGACTAGACGGACAATATGAATGGAGCATTTTAAAAGTTTGACCCCTGTGTAACCTTAAATTGTCCCCTTTTGAAAAAGTGACACCACAATTTGAGAGTACTACCTACCTAGCATTGATATAGAGGGTCCATACTACTGTCTGTTCAATTAACTATCAGTATTTCAACGATGCATTTATATGCCCATGCATTAATGCACGTGCAAACACCTGAAATCAAAGCAAGGTCCACGAATCAATAATCGTTCGTATAAATTGAAGCGCCCCTAATTCGTGAATGGGTCTGCCATCAAAGTTTCAGAGTCAAAAGTCAATATTCATCTGGACCCAGTGTGTTGTCGTTTGCCAATAAAAAATCAGTGTAAATTGAAGGATAAAAGTCCAATGAAGAAATATGTTTTCAAGTTGGAACCCAAATGATCTTGTTAGGTCCAATGATGAATAACAACTTTTCTTTCTTGATTTTTTTTTTCGAAAGGGTATATTTTTGGAAATATTAATAAAAACCGGACATCTATGTTTATTGAACAAATAGTAGTACCAAAGGTGCCAAACCTTTCCTGTAGTGAGGGGTAAACGATAATGTTTGACCTTGGTCCGTGCTCCTCCTCTATTACAGGTAAGGTTTTAAATGAAAGAACAAGACCTAGGCAACAAAATGTGTATTTCGAAAACTCGCAAAATTATCGGACTCTGGCAACTCGGTTCCTCAGGGCTCCATTGTTTTTGTGCCAACTGTATGATCTAAACCAGGCAATAGTTGTGAAATTTAATGGACGATTCAGATATCTGTGATGGGCACAGGATGAGTATAAAAGGATAATTCGCAAAGTGAATATTCAAAGACAAGACAGGCAAGTGATTCGCAGGGTTGTTTACACGTGAGACACAAGTCCCGACTGTGTATTGACTGTGATGGGGGTCATGTGGTGCACTACGACTCTGTAATTGGTAAATGCCATGCTTTTTGTTTAAAAACTGTTCAAAATGCTTTAGTTTGCTTTCTAGTATCAACTCACATTTCCTCCTCGCTCTTAATTGCCCCGTGTGAAGTTCATGCATGAATCGTTATGCATTAAAATGGTACCAACAGAAGACAAACGAGTTCGACTAAGAATTCTTATCAAAATATATCATATTCATTGGTACATTGCTACATAACATATACTTCAAAAGTGAGCACTGTTTGACTCACTCTGTATAGCTAGAATCTCTAGTCTTGTCAAGGACCTTTTAGTGATTCCTTATGGGATAGTTATTTTGTTTGGTGTTTTTGTGGTTGTTGTTGTTGTTGTTGTTGTTGTTGTTGTTGTTGTTTCTGCTTTGTTTTTATTATATCGATTTGATTCATTAAAAAAAAAAATACCGCAGCCTATCTCGTCATCAAGATTCCAGCAATCAAGTTGGTAGTCGCACACGTGTTCTTGTTTCACACACATGAATCCTAAATTAGGAAAAGCACATCTCAGGCTCGTAGCTACACACGGTGACTCGTCTAAATTGTAAAGCAAAACGTGTTATAAGATTATAGCTATTAAGAGAACAGAGTGACTGAAAAGGGTTCCCGCATGTATATTTATAGCCAGATGTGATCCGTTCAGGAAGCCAAACAGTTCTTTTCATTCGTTGACACACCTTTAGAGAAGCACGCTATCTGCATACTGAGGTATTCTCTTTGCATAGAGACGTGTACCCTTAAGACAATGGTCTCTTTCGTACATTTTATTTTTATAATAGTTTTTATGTCCACCCCCCCCCCCGAATGCGTAAGAGGTCAACATTTTGGTGTCTTAAGAAAGTTACGATTGTTCTCATTTATTTTCTGAAATCTTAGAGCTAAAGGAGGTTTGGATTTGGAAGTTATGAGCAAAAATGACCCCCATTTTGGTCGACCAATATCAATTATACTCAGTAGTCTATGGGGCTTAACCCCCGCCTTACCAAGCCTTTTTGTAACACGCTTTACCAAGGGAGTGAATTTGCTATAAAGCACCCGATGCTTATGATTTTGATACCAGTAGATAGCTATGGTCCTCTTCTTTCCATATAAGTACCAACATACTTAGTATGGCGTCTCAATTACGTCATCAAGTCCCGCGAGTTAGCAAAATTGGCATTTTCCACCGGAAATAGGGGAACATCCAATTTTGCGCTATAAAACGTAGGAATATCGGATTTCCATTTTCAGCTCTAAATGATGACAATTGGCTAGTTTTATATTAAAATAGAGTTTTATAGCCATACTGTGCATCGGGGGGGGGGGGTGGAAGGTCGGATTTATTTGGCATCCCTCGAAAATTAGCACTCTATATAAATGCCCAGTAAATATGTATATAGATTCTATGGTGTTAAAGTCTCATGATACGGTCATTTCTGTCATAACTGTGCCAAAACGGTTTACTGCAAAAGGACACACCCATAAAACGAATATTATACGTTACCTTCAAGAAAAATGCGATCAACTATGACAAATCAGGACTTGGAAGGGAAATTTTAGCAAAATGTGGTGCGATATGAGCCAGATCCTGTCAATACGTAGGGTATACGTTGTGTTGCATGAGCGCCGTAGTCTCGTGTGCGTTTGTATACGTTCGTGCTCGGACCTCGTGGAGTCAATAGGCCTGGTAGGACCCAATATACATGAGAATGAGACTAAATTTGAATAAATAACGTTCTCGCAGTCTAGGGATTTTTTTGAATGGTGCGCGAATTGTAATTTTCAAATGCCATTTTTCTCCAAATTTCTTCTACGAACTAAAAGTTCGCAGAACAAAATTGCTTTAAATGATGTCTTCTTGCCGTATGGTAAAAATTGAATGAATTCATCAAGCGGTTTTGGAGGAATCAATCAGGCGTATTAATGCCGATTTAGGGATTTTTTCCATAGAGCTCCACAGGAGCCTGGCAACCACCAAAATCCCAACTCTAGTATCGAACATCAGGCGTCCTTCCCCCCCTGCTGTGCATAATATTTTCAAAAATGCATCATCAAATATCCTTGGGTGGCAACCCCCCCCCCCCCCTTACCCTTCGACTTTAACGGAATACCCTAAACCCTCGCTAAAATGACCGGAAAGGATGAGAAAATGATTGCCTAGAAGCTTTTTACGAAAGTTATGTTATTTTAGTGCAAATGAGCGAAGTTCACTGCGGTGGCGGGGACTTGGTAAGACAGGGTTAAAGGCTGATTCAGAGATTTCGAAATATAATTTCTTGGTGTAGTATTTCAAAATAGTCATCTAGAACTAAAGATAGTTACCTAAAATGCTTAATTCCAAAGTTTGAGATGAAGATCGGATGTTTCGGTTTTCAGGTAGTAACTTTATGCACTTAAACAGTGCCATAGGATACCGGTGTATAACAAATTTTCCGGAATTCCGGAATTTTTGTAACAAGTTGTGATAGGCTATAGAAAACTTCGATTTGAGCTTAGTTATTTCACACAGTATTAGTATTGGACAAGCATTAAGTTAATATACAAAAAACACTATTTGGCTTGAAAAATGGATGCGCCCTCATCGGGAAAATCTCTATTCAGCCTTTAAATTTAAAATCAGTTGTAGCTCCACTGTCAAAACGATTGAATGTTTCTTCCGGCGCATACTTACCGTTATGTTTGGGTGGTAAGTTAATCTACAAGACGAAAACTTTAAAAAATTACATCTGGGTATCCCTCTTATTTATATTATTATACGATCACTTATAGAGCGGTTTGGCCATGTTATTAACCTTTCCATCAGGACTTGTCAATCATGAGCACCCTACGCTTAATCATTTTAATACCAATATATTAGCTTTTAATTGGGTAAGAAAGTGTTTCATATATACTCTGGTTACGGATCGGAAAATATAGGTGATAACAAAATAGGTCTCAAAGGGAGATCAACAAATTTTGAATGTTATTTAGGGGGATCAAAATAAGGATCTTTTTCCCTCCATTCAAACATACCCTCGCTGGTCATTGCTGTTGTATTAACCATTTTGCAATTTTTCACATTTGGAATATTATTTCATTAGAAGGGCTAAGCGCTTCGCGCGGCGAGGGAGGCACCATCATGGACCCACTCTCCCTTACGCAGGAGAATGTTCACTGTGGGCCACCCCAATAAACCTATTTAGTCCAGAAACTACTTCACTACTATTTTAATCTATTTCATCTTTGTGAATTCAATGTAGAGCTATCTATACCGGTCTGAAGATTTTTCTTCAGCATTGTTTCAACAAAAAATAAGAAGGTTTACTGACATACCCATACAGAGACACTACAATATTGATTGTACTATAATTCCCCTACCAAGACAATATCCCAAAACGCATAACAAAGCCCTCTGAGACTATTGAATAATCGACACAACTCCACCAACATCACCCAACGCCGAATTTGATATAAATGTCTCCCTTTACCGAATAGTTCACCTGCACGAGTGTTCAACCTTTAAAGCATTAGTTCATCATAAAGTTCCACGTCGAACTTGAAAATATGCGTTCAAGTGCAGTTGGGACACGGTGTTCCTCCTTTACACCAACGTTTTTGGTAGTGGTCCTGGGTATTCGGAGAGGTGATATTTAGCTCAACCATAACTGAGACCTTTTCCAGCGTATTCATCTCCTGGAAAGAAAGATAAAGCAATAGTTTTATATCCCAGTCATAAGGAAATCTTAAAGTAGTAGTTGGTAAATATATTTTCCGACCCTGGGGATGGGGATTTATATCTGTAGTGTGATTTTTTGTTCTTGTCACTCTTCATTAAAATTTGCCATGATTTCCTTTACTATTTGCTGAGAGGAAATATGCTTTATGCAGGAAATAAATCTGACTTTTACATGATTTGAATTGAGGCCAACATTGTTTACATCGCCTACCTGGAGATTGCCATTTTTAAGTTTAATATCCGTTTCTTTAACACCTTAAGTGCCCAAGGGGGGTCATATCGACTCCAAAAAATGTGTTTTCGCTTCGCGCTGGCCGCTTAAACGCTTGGGATTTTTGCGGCGGCCGATTTTTAAAATATTAAAAACGCCAAGCCGTTAATGAGTTTAATTAGTGGGGGTCCCATGGACCCCTTGTGCCTAACGGAAGTCGTCTGAGAATATTTTTAGAACCAAGCGATGTTTTGCTGGTATAAGCTCATACACACATGTAAGTAACCATTATTGTACCATTAATAATTAACCATTATGTGCTGAAACAACAATTTCATCGTGGACACGTTGCTAAACGTTACTGTCCAAAACGCCTATCGAAAATGACGTGTTTTGCAACACCCCTAAAAATACTGTTTGTGTTTAATATAATGTGTATTTGGTCCTTTTAGAAAGATATCAACATAAAGTAAAGAGTTGTGAAATTTTGCTGAAGCGGCAAGGCTCATTTGATTTCCGTCTCTTTGCCCAATTTTTTTCGCGTGTTTTTGGAACACTATTTTGCCCCTATTTGTCAGAGCAAATACAATTTTCATTTTTATTATTGATTTGTGGTTGTTCGTATGACCCGTCACATGTGGTTGAATTTCGGCTGCAAAAATCCTCCGAAGGGGTTCCTTAGCCTGGGCACTACGGAAGTGACCCCTTGGTCCTTAGTGGTTAAATATTTTCTCTGTGAAATGTAGTGATTCATATAGATTAGACACTGATAGATCCCTAAACTTTATTTGGTGACGGAAATACGTAATTTAACAAAAAGGTGAATTTGGTTATGCTTATCTTTCCATAGAAACATAGGCGACATTCATATTTGCTCCTATGGAATTGAAATTTCATTTTTTACCGAAGAAACAGTTCCAGATTATCCTTGGATTCTGTGATAGAAAGCTTACACCAGTGCCACAATCAGAATTTTAACAATTTTAGGACACTTTGTTAGTGGAATCTCGCGTTGCAACCCTAAAATGTACCAGTAATCTATTGATGTACATGTGTTAACAGTGTGTATCATTTTTTTTAATAGAGAGCTTGACTTAGTGATCGCAACGGCCTTTTAAGGGGAAAGCGATAGCGGTTAGAATGATTTACACGGATGTAGTGAAAAACATGTCAACAAGACCGTCAGTCCACTAGACTTGAATGTGTGCTCCTTCTGCACATGGCACCTATGATGATCAAAAAATTAACGTTTTACGAATCCAAACGTATTCTTTATTGTATTTTTATTGCTCTATTTATTGCCTTAATTTCATATGGGATTTCTTGCATCGTGGGTATACTTCATAGGACACTTGGTAACTTCTTCAATTAAAATAAGCCTAGAAACATATTCAATGTCCAATTTTTTTTTTTTTTTTTTTTTTTTTTTTTTAAGAATTTAAAAACTCTAAATATTTATGATTTGTCTAAATATAATCTTGCTATTTTCCTGTTAAGCATTTTATGAAAGGCTGATCTTCCTAAATTTTTTTGATGATTAGCTTCCATTCAAATCGTAATTCCAGACTTTCTCACACACGAGAAACATCCGCGATTATCAATTAGTAAGAACAAACAATTATGCATCTAAAAGCGTTAGGTCGAAGGGGTCCAAAAGTTTGGAATCAGCTAACTACCTGATTTGAACAAAGTTCAAACTGTTAATTCATTCAAACGTAAAATTAAAAACTACTTTTGTCCCCTATTAGTAATGTACATTTCTAGATTGTGATTTCACCTCATTATTAATTTATTATTTAATATTTCATTTTATCATTATCATTACTGATTTTACACGTTACATAGTATGATCACGTGACTCATGTATTTGTGCGACCTTAGAACGCCCCCACAAAGCGACATTAATGCATTTTAAAAATCAAGGTCCTCTGGGGTCACTAAGTCAAACTCCATTTACTGTGGATCACAATTTTTAAACAAAGGTCAATGCGAAAATCTTTTTATCCACTCCTTTAGACTTGATGAGAGGTCATAAAAGTCAATCATGACCATCACCTGACCCATGGATTTACGGGTCAAAGGTCAAAATACATCAATTACTTACACTTCAAATCACAACTCCAATAATCACTACTACTAATGTTGTCATGGTAACAACCTCCAACCCGAGGCTCAAGAGAAAATAAGGATGTCAATGTGACATTAACAACAATTTGTTGGAAATGTTTTGAATTGAAATATGGTTCTTTGTTTTCAGGACCTAACCTTCGTTTTATCATGCTGAATAACTGATTATGATATGCCCTGAAGCTATTAAGTCTGATCACAGAATTGGCTCTTCTGCCCGAGCCCGATAAGTTATCGTCAAGTAAACACCTCCCATAGATCCCTGAAACAATTGATTGAGGCGGATGGTGTGAGCAGTATACTGTAGCAGTCATCACAGGTTCATCAACAATCTGTTGATGAGCTTGAAGACAAAAACTCCAGCGCAGTATATGATTTCCTCACCTCACCACCAAAGACATGCATTGAGATGCTACCTAGAAACAAGAAGAAGACTACTGCCTTTGACTCAACGACAAGTCGCAAAGCAGAGAAAAACGAAGTCTGCAGCCAAGAAATGCCATTAGAAGCTCCAAGCAGAAACCTTGATGCTGCTAAGGATGCACTTGATGATGCTTACAATGTGGTGCTTGAGGAGCATGATTACAGTCCGAGGCTGAAGCACTTGCACCCCTACAATCTTGACAACAACGGCTGCTGCCTGTGAGGCCTTGAGGGAGCTATTTTTTGACCCGATAGAAGTCTACCCCACCTATAAGCAAAGGTGAAACAACCGAAGAACGCCTTGACACGTGGTTTCAGCACTTTAGTTCTCCTCTACTTGGCAAGCCAGGTTCAAGAATAACACTAAACCTTGATGATCCTTTCGTCATCCCAAGATAGCATACACCCTTCCCATCCAGACGGGACTTTTCACTATAAGGAGCTTCAATCTTGCCTGAAGAAACTGAAGAAACACACCAAGACCCTGTCCCGACACATCCCCTCATAGTCTGGAAGAGCCACTATTCCATGAACAACCGTTAGAATTTTGTAACAACCCTCAAGTAATAAACCATCTGCCTTTTCACCTCATTCCATCATCCTCACCAAAGAAAGGCGACCTCCAACACCCCGAAACACAGAGGAAAGCACACTGTCAACCCACTGGCCTCTAAGATCTACACTCCATGTCTGCTCAACAGAATCACTCCTCAAATAGATCCCATTTTCAGACGGAAACCAGACCGGTTTTCTCAAAGGCAAATTCAACACACTACCTCCGATACTTGCCCTCAGAAGGATATAGAATAGTTGAGAATCTCCAAGACAAGGCTCAATGTGTGTAGATTTTTTCCAATGCCGTTTGACGGGTACACGGGATGTAATGCTGCATATTCTATCCGCCACTACGGTCCCAGATGAGGCAATTGCCATCATGGATGATAACCCTATAGCTTTGTGCATCCATGATGGGCCCCAAAGGTAGTTCCTAACAACTGCTGGAATCCTCCATGGAGATACTCTTGCTCCCTATTCCTTTTTATTGTGGTTGATTACATCCTAATCCTCAGACATAGTGCTTGACATCATGACGCACCCAGGATCAAAGGCTCACATCAAACAAGCGTTCTACACTCACCAAAGTAAGCATCTCACAGACCTTGACTACGCATAGATACTAGCTCTAACAGCTATCTGAATTGTGGTGCACAAGATCTCCTAACATCCTTGAGAATGCTGCAGACAAGTCAGGCCTACATCTAATGCCGAAGAAACTGAATATATGACTGTCAAGAGGAGATGATCATCAACCTATCTCACAGCAGATTGTACCAACTCAAGTAGGTCAGAATTCAGGTATCTATGGTCTTTATGTGCCGACAGCACGAAATACTTCCTTCATACAAAGGACAAGCTTGGACGGCCTGCAATAACTACGCCACTTATGTGCAATTCTGGGACTCCAATTAAAAACCAAGCTGAAATTCTTTAGCCTGTGTAGAGAAGTATCCCTGTTTATGTATCTGAGACCTGGACCCCTGAAGAAAGAGCTACAGGATAGACTGGAATGCACCTCGCAACCACTTCTTATGCGATTCCAAACATATTTCTGGCGTGAGCACAGACAAGCACAAGAATATATGGAGATATCCCTCCATTTCATCTTCTGTTGCCCAACGCCGGGCACGATTTGCCGGTCACTGTCATCGTGCTATTGACCAAGTAGTCTCAGACGGCACATGTTGGGAAGTTCAACATGCCAAACAAACTACATTGATTTGAAACATCCAGCATGATCCACTGAACATCCCCCACTCTTAATGACAGCCATGGACATTTGGCGCTATGGTGAACAGCATATCGGCTGCGGCGTTAGATAATAGATAGGATATGTCAGTATCCCACTTGAACCTAACCGTCTACACCAGATAAATCAGCTAGTCGGCTTTTCTATGATCAATACTTTCTCAGGTTTGAAATAGTGTTCCGATTAACTGTGAATAGAATTTAAAATGAAAATCCATTTTGTCAGCCTTTAATCTGTTTTTGGGGTATTCCTTTAAATGTGATAATACCCGTCCTCAGCCTCAATCCCGCCACTCACACCATCTAACCTGATACTTTTATTCATTAGAAAGTATGTATTTTTTTTTCTAATTTCACATGCAAAAAATGGCTGAATTTTTCCCATTTGGATACTACAACTCTACAGCTGTAAATGGTTTTTGTTTTCGTTTTCCGAAAATTATTAGTGCAGCAATCTTGTAGCGAAAAGAGTACTGCCGCAAGTTTAAATGTTAACGATTCAAATACATTTTGGAATTTGGTGAATATAGGGTCATACCTTTCCTGTGAAACAAAAGAATATATGTTTTTGATTCCGGTGGAAAGGTACGCTTAAGGATTCAAACAAAATCGCTGTAGGCTCGTGGGGTACCAGACGAGCGCGCGAGTGCCATGCAATTAAAAATGTATTCTAATCAATGTTTCTAATCTGTTTCCTCTGCCCATTGGTACACCTGTACGTGAACATAATGTTCAAACTTGATGACACGTAATTTTAGACCCATACAACTAAACCATGATTAATTAGCTGCAACAATTTTTTTCTAAATTGAACAAAAACTACAGGAAAGAACAAAAATTTTGAGGCATGTCTTGTTACGAGGGCAGCAACAGCTCTTTGCTTTTTTTCTCCCCAATTGCGTCCTCTCGACCTACATATATCATATACTAGCAGCGGGATAGATACCAAACTCTCCAAACATTATTAAATGTCCGCACCAAAGCTTGCGTTACATCCCACTAAGCCATTATACACAACGTCGCCCGCATCACATACTTTTAAGGCTTGGCAAAATTTTGCATACTTAATTCAGCCTATTCTGTAACTCCACAGAGACAACTTTTCACAGAGTAATCCATTTACGTGTATTGAAAAATGATATTATAATTTGTGTCGTATTTTGCAATACGCATTATTTTGTTTTCACACTCAGACTCATAACTTTGAAGGTTAATTAAGAGCGCATATTTGCGTGTTAAATTTCAGTTATGTTAAATATTAAAATTCATAATATGTTCTTCAAAATAGTAAAGCCAAGTTTTGTTTCTTAGGATTTTCAATCACGATTTTCTCAGATGAATAAAATACGATAGTATGTAATGTTGGCGACGTCGTGCATAGATCATAACACAGTTCTCGCCTTAGAATTCTGAATCATTTACAGTTTAAAGAAACCACCAACGTACAAAAGAAAATTTCTGTCTCTAGTACTCAAAAGAAACACTTTTCACTTTGCTTGAAATAATTAAAGTCTTATAAACAAACTATATGCCTAATCATATTAGGAAGTCAATAGCTGTCAATGCTCCCCACGGTACCATATATAACTATCCATCTACTTGAAAGGTCATTTTTGGAAAAAATACCAAATCATCATCGTTTTCTATAGATTCCTTGATGACATCATCCTTTCATCAACAAACTTTAGAGAAAATGTAGGACAAGATGTTCGAATTCTGAATCAATTACAGCCAAACCTCAAATTCACTTGTACAGAAATATCACACGTTAAACATGTGCCCCGTGATTTGTGTTCAACCATTGATGGGCGACGAAGCATGTTTTACGCAAGGTTACATCATTTTCTTATAGGGATCCATTGTTACTCATTATAACGACATTCTTTCTTCCCTATTGCTAACTTGCTACTAAGACTATACTTATATGTTGTATGCACAAACTCATAATGTGTGTTTAACAACAAATATATATGCAGATCTCCTTGGCAATTAAAGCCACTATCAGTGATTTGATAAATTAGATAAACAAAAAAATCAGAATTTTGCATGCCTGGAACTAGTATTGGTATTCTAACATACCCTGCAAGTGATACGACCAAATGCAACCTAATAAAGTCAAAATCGATTATTTTAGTCATAATTGTCCGAACGGACACTTTCTACAACGCGTAATTGAATGGAGATTTGTATCTTTGAACACTGCCGTTTTCTTCCTTTTCTGTTAATTCTTCATTTGGAAAATTAACTTATGAGAATTTTACAGACTTATCCTTCATTTTTAAACTATTCCTGCAAATTTCAAATATTTTCACTCTGTCGGATAAATCACTGATAGTGTCTTTAAGTTAGAATATTTGGATCGTTGTGGCGCATTAAATGTTATTTATAATTTTCACAATCTGCACGCTAGCTATTTCGCCTATGTTGCTATTTCCTCTTGGGTCGGGGGTGGGGTGGAGGACAAATTCCTTTAACCGTGGTTAATTTTCTCCATATTCCCATCCCGCTGCCACTGTATCTCACAATTTTTACGAATCATTGCAATCTGAAGTAATCCGACATAGACAAACGTTTGTATCGAACATTTTGTTACAGCAAAGTAAAGGAAAACAATATAAAAATCTTAAATGCGTTATTAATTGGATTTCAATTAGGAACCACCTTATGTAACAGTAAACATAGTCTCATAAGTCTATAATTGGGACTATTGCTTATGGATAAATAAAAAAACACATTACAAGACACCATCTTAAAAGAAAAAAATCATTCGCCAGACGTAAAGCAGTTAAATCTCGACAATTCAAAGTTTTGGAAGAATATTGACCCCTTATATTTGTAGACGATGATCATTTCGGCATGTGTCCTAATTTAGCATATTCGCGGATGTTGATATTTCTTCATGGGAGTGGTGGGTGGGGGACAAATTCGTTGAACCGTGGTTAATTTCTCCATTCCCCCGTCACGCTGCCACTGCATCTCAAAAATTACCGCACGAATCATTGCAATCTGAAGTATCCGAAAAAAACGTTTGTATCACAACCTTTTGTTAGAGCAAGTAAATGGAAACAATATAGGACGGACCACAATATGATTTTTGACGGCGTTGTTTGTTACACAAACGTACAACCTAGTGGATTCATCACCATGGGGTGCTACATACGTATGGGGTGTTGGCCTTTCTACATTTTTTTTTAGGGTAAAATTGCCAAAAGGTCAAAATTGACCACAAAATAGGAAATCAGTCGAAATTGCATCCTTCCTTCAAATAATCTATCATGAACATGTCATTACTTAATGGAGTCATATTTACGGAAGATAGTGGAACCATTAAAATTTAAAAATTTCGGGGTCAAAATGGCCTAAGGGTCAAAAATTGTCCAAAATATGGTAAATAGTCGAAATACATTCCCTTCTTAAAATAATCAATCAGAACATGTTCATTTACCTTTCAAAGGAGTCATATTTGAGTGGGTAAAATGGAAGACATTTCCACATTCTAATTTTGGAGTCAAATGGCCAAAAAAGGTCAATAAATGTCCAAAAATAGGTAAATCCATCGAAAAATACATTCTTTTTTTCAAATAATCGATTAGAACATATCCATTCATCTTCAAAGGAGTGATATTTAAGTAAATGCCAAAATACATGGAAAAAAAATTTTATAGATTTTGGGGTTAACATTGTTCCAAACTGGTTAGATCACTTACATCCAAAAGTGTTCATAATAGTAATAGAAAGCTAGTGGCCCTCTTTCAAAGTAGGTCATATAAGTGTTGTGCCTTTCATCAGTCTTTTTTTTTGAGCCATTTCACGTTACACTTTCTGAGGTAAAGTGGAATAAATAGGACAAAAATTCATTCAAAACTAAGATCAAATCAATTAAAATGTGGAATAACGAAATGTATCACTTTGTCCTACTCTGACATATTTTCTTCTTTTTGCACCGTAGGTCAAAAGAATATTAAGTACATGGTAAATAACTGCTAGACAAAATGGAAAGGACAAGAAAGGTTAAATGTTCCAAAATTGATTAAAATAAACTAAGTGGGAAAACCCATGCTAAAACCTATGAATTTGTCCATATTTTTCTTACCTGTGATTTATATAAGATTTTATTGAATATTAAATAGTGTTAGGGCCAGGGTGTTGATTTTTCTAGATCTCGGATATTAAGTTTAAATAGGCAAAATACCTGACATTTATAAGCAGCTAAATTACGTTTGAAATGATTTGTAAAACTACATCTTAATTGCTAACATATATTTTAGGCTATACATTTAGAATAGCCGAACTAGTTAGAATTTAAAAAAAAAAACAACTAACAAAAAAACAATCAAACTAAAATGTTCTTTGGAATCTATTAGTGCAAATTCTGAGAACAGAAATTACTACATACATTGTTTAAGAATTTTTGATCCTGCCAATGATATTTCTCCTCTTTATCTGGTTCTAAATTGGCACTTGTTGAGGAATTCATTTCCGAGAATTTAATCTAAGCTACTCATAAGGCTTTGTGTAAGTTCGTATTATGCGTATTAACAGTGATCTATCAAGGGTCTAAGCGTAGACTGCACTTGTTCTAATTTTGGACTTGAGTTTGATCAAATTACAGCTAAAAAATTATCACATCAAGCTTGTCCAATTCTGAGTAGATTAACAGGCCATTCCAGTGCGTGGATTTAAAATAGGCCAAAACACGTAACCATTATTATGTTGCTCCACCATGTCGGGAAATGACATTGGACAATTTACCCATTACCTCGTCTCACCAATGGGCAAAAAAATGTCAAAAGCTTTCGTAAAAAGATTCGGGTAATCATTTTCTCATCATTTCCGGTCATTTTAGCGAAAAAATTTGAAGGTAGCACCTTCACGGGGTTAGGGCATGCCGTCAAAGTCGAAGGGTAGGGGGTGGTTGCCACCGAAGAATATTTTATGGTACATTTTTGAAATTATTATGCACAGTATCACTCTAAAACTCTATATTTATGTAAAACTAGTCAATTACCATCATTTAGAGCTGAAAACTGCATGATAATCCGATATTCCGATCAATTTTAGCGCAAAATCAGATTTTCGCCTATTTTCTATGCACAGTTAAAAATAATCTTGTAAAAAAACAGGGATTTGACTGGCAGCTGGGACTCACAACGTGCAGAACGTAAAATAACCGGAGCCGTAAAATACGAAACCATTGCAGGGAACGTAAAATAACAGCGTAAAATCTCAGCTTCAACGTTATTGTTGGTTTTTGACTTAAGAATTAAAACGTTAGTACAATCCTGTGACCAAATTTTCAGGGTGTAGCTAGGGCATCATACAAACGTTGTATTTATACGTTACCACGTGGTTGTAAAAACAATTATATTTCAGGCAAACAATTTTGAGAAAAAAGGCAATAAACAAAGGGATAACGTGAAGAAATAAAAATTTAAACCAGTTTACACACTTTGTTTTATATGGTAACATACACATTCTAATGTCACCAATTACTTATCTATGAATCTAAGTAATACGAGTACATTACATAGATTCGAACCAGGCGCCTAAAGATTACAAGTTCCTAATCGTAACCACTACATCATGACTTTCGATAGCCACGAGCTAAATTAAATATATATTATATGGTGTGTGTGTGTATCCTTTTTTCCCCCCCCCCCCAAAGTAAATAAATATATTAAAAATGGAGGAATGAGTCCGCACAAAGAGTTTTTAAACCATTTTTTAAAACGATAGAAACAAATAAGATTTTGCATTTTTTAATGACGTTACTTATCACGTTATTTAAAACACTGTTATAGGTAAGTAAACGAATTTCATCGTTCCATATTCTAACATAAAAAACAAGAGTAAATTACAAAAAATAACTAACATTACGAAATAGAATAACGGTCAGGCGTATATAAATACTACAGTTTTTCAAAAAGGTGTAGTATTATTTTCTAGCCACTGGTTTATTTCCATTTTTCTGCTCCAAATTGTAATTTAGGTTAGGTTATAGGTAATAAAGCGTGAGATTATTGAATAATTGGGGTTTACCGTAATTTTAACAGTGTAAAGTATGGTAGAATTAGAACATTTTTGAACAGTGTGGTGTGTGTGGAGAAAATCCAAATTTGGTCGAACTCGCGGACTTTATGGCGTCATTGGGACGTCAGACTACGTAGGCAGAAATTTTTGGTATCAATGGAAAGAGGAGGACCATAGTTATTCATTCTACCAAATTGTAAGCATCGGGTGCTTTATACGACGAATTCTCGGGGTAGGGTGGGGATTTCGGGTATACAAAAAGCTCACATGACGTTCTGACTGTTGATTAAACCGAACAAAATTAAAAATAAAAAACACAGTGATAGCATTTATTGATGCAGTTTAAAGAAACAAATGGAGCTAATTTTCTCATTGTAGCAAAAAGGGCCAAATGCGTCTTTTTCTTTAGTGATTTTCACCATTTCGTGGATTCATAGAAACTATCGAGTAACCGTACGCGGGCATTATAATTAAAACATTATAACAACTATGGCTGACGTGAATTATGAATGAAATTTAACAATTTGACAAAGTAATAGAGCTAATTACCTATGGAAAACTTCAAAGCTGAGGATTGGAAGATCGAATATCAATACTTAATAAATGATACATTTTCTAAGGGATGTAAATTTAATGAATAACAATACACCTTAAGGAAAAATTGCTGCATCAATCATTTACAATCTAGTTTATTTGATTGTTTCTGACCATATTAACCCTAAAACTGAGATCCTTAGCCTAATGGGACTACCAAATGGGTAATTGGAATACCTAGCACTAGCTGATCCACCTAATGATATTCCCTTGAAACACATAGTCTTATTAAGTATTTAGACGAGGCCATTATGCCTGCTTAACCATATTTGGACAATTTTACCTTTGTGGCCATTTTGACCCCACAATGTGTTCATTGAAAATGGCTTTAGGCACTTTTGTACTTAAGCATTGTTCCCTGGAAAGTAAATGACTTATGTCCCTTAAGGTATTTTGAGAAAAGGAAAAAGAGTGTTTAGCGAATTTTATTTTTGGACAAATTGAACTTGTTTGGCCATTTGACCCTACAAAGTGTCGTCAATTGATATGGACAGCACTCTTATTCAATTATGGTAGTTCTTGGAGTAATCTCGTACACCGTCCCATTAAATTTTGAGAAAAGGAAGGCAATTATACTCATTTATGGATTTTGGGATCAATTTTGCTGTTTTGGGCCAATTCGGACCCAGAATAATGTAAATCGAAATCGGCTAGCACTCAATCGGTCATTGTGTTCCTTGAAGATGTACCCCCACAGTTGATGAAAATTTTGAGGAAGAAAATAGGACCTATTATCGTTTACCTATTTTTGGACTATTTTGACCCTTTTGGCAACTTATGATATACATATAACTCCGATTATCTGTTTACATTATACCAATAACCTAATACCGTTTTCTTAGCATTTTTTTTTTTCCATTTAGCCATTTTATACCCTTCACGTTTTAGCACCACCACATCACCTGACACGAAAAGATTAATTTTACAACGCACTTTGGGGTTATCCAAAGATATATACGATAACCGTATCGGAGGTCCAAAAAGAGTAATCTTTTTGGGCCAGGTCAACCTTTTCTAAGCGACGTTTTGACCAGTGGGGTCCCAGCCTAATAACGACATCACTCTGCTACGTCGTAAGTTGTAAGGACAGCGAGATTTTTTGAATATTTTTCACCAATTTGGCTTTCAGACCGGAAATGTCCCCCTTAACCCTCGTCTATCGAAAAGGTTTTTTCCCCGGCTTGCTTTAAAACCCTCGTTTTGATGCCAAATTATTAAATGTAATTGTCATGGTGACATTTCCGCTTCTATCATCCAAAAAACAACACTCCCACAGGGTAGGGTAAGCATGTACAGGGTGATCCCCAAAGTGATGGATGGGGGGTGGCAACCTCCTTCGGGAAGGAAGTACCAAAGTCTAGCACAACACAGAAACATCACACACTTGATTTTGGTACCCATAGATAGCTATGGTCCTCCTCTTTCCATTGATACCAAAATGAGTACCAACCTGCCTCGCATTACGTCACAATGACGTCATGAAGTTCGCCCATTTTAGCAAAATGTCCAATTTCCCTACAAATAGGGGAAAAAAAAACAAAAAAAAAAAAAAAAATTCAAACTTTTGCGCCAAATGTTAGGAATATCAGCTTTATTCCGTAAAGAAGTCTTTACTCTAAGTACCTCAGAATATCTTACACAAGGACACACACACATTTGGTGAATCGGAGGAATTCTGTAGTAGAAGATATTTTGACAATAAATTACAACAAAATTTGGAACGCCCCTGGACCAGGCAAAGGTCATACCGTCATACAGGGGTCAAAGTCAGATGACATGAATAGATGACTCAAGACAGTCATTGGGTGTTATTCTGATCAAAATACTTCCAAACCATGGACTGAGGTAGCGCTGTTGGGCAGTGTTGCCAGAAGAGGAAAGAAGGAGAGGAAGAAGAAAGAAACGCTCAAAACAGAATAAAGAGGTGAACTAGTATGGTGAACAAATAAAGACAGATGAAGATTGAAGATACTAGCAGTGAGATACACCTGTTCTTAATACTAAAAACAGATACCACATTTAAATAGCCAATATACAAGAAAAAGACATGTGTACTGCTAGAAAAAAATTACACACGTCGGGTTATTGCTGATATGGTCAGGTAATTTTTCCATTTTATCATTGAACCAGACACATTCACAACTGAATTTATACCCCCAGCGGGACTAGAACTGGATTATTGTGAATTTGATACCCCGAGCGGTAGCCCCGCATTTGCAGCTAGTCGCTCTTTTTTTTGGAACGAGCATGGGTTCTCGACCAAAATTCAAGAACCCCCCCCCCCGGACTTGTTGACCAGTTTCCATGTAAGCCGCCATATGTTTGAGTATTTTCTTCGCAGCATTCATCGCGTACTGATTCGCTGATTCCCGATGACCCGGAATACGCAATGAAGAAACCACCAAGAACTGGGCGAATTTTCTCGAGCGAGAAAATCGGATTAGGATTATCCTCGGAAGGGTCATTTGTGAGGATATGAATAACAATTGCAATTATGGGGCGGCAGATAGATCGTAAAAGCCAAATGGATCGATGTACTTCCTTCTTATCTCTTTCTTCCATGATTTAAGTGACCCAGTCGCTTCGTTAATGAGAAAGGACATTACCGGATAAGGAGAGAAGGAGGCCCTCTATAATCGTCATCGTTATAGTTCACCCTCAGTTTTGAGTTGGTGTGTTACAACTACTTTATCATGTACGCAAGGTGTTTTTATACCCAAAATATGCTTGTATCAAGAAGTCTGAGAAACTTCAGGGACATGCTCTCTGGAAAAAGCAAGGTTTATAGCATGCGTCCATCCATTTATTACATAAATTAAGAAACAGGAAGATGTTGCATAGCTGCCTTTTGTTATGGAGCTTTACCCGACAAAAACGTTCAAATTTTCTCGCTATTTTCTATAGGTTCAGACCCAATTACGATACATATTAAAAAAAAACATAGTAACCTACATACATACATACAAAAATTTATATTGCGCCAAATCATAAAATAGCAAGGCGCATTACAAAACAAATGCAAATACAAGATAGATAAATACAATGAATGTGTGAATTGTGACACATCAGATTTATCAGGTTTGTTTACAGGTACATTTAAGTCACCAACAATAATCAGTTTATTTGGTTTAACAGATATTTCTTCCAACAGGTTGTCAAAATCTCTAAGAAAATCACTCTTTTTAAGTTTATTTTCAGTTGACGGTGGTGTTCTGTAAATATTGATGAACATTATACCCGAACGATTATCCATAACACATACTTTCTCAAAGCTACTGTTTGAATATCAAATGGTACAATAGTCAGATTTAAAACAGAACGATAGAGTATCCCTAACCCCCCTTCATCCTGATCACGAGTTCTGGGAAAGCTGAGAAATGAGTAGCCAGGTGGTGTAGCCTCCTTCATTATGGCATTCTCTTCACAGCCAAGCCAGGTCTCTTGAAGAAAAAGTATATCAATGGAGCTATCATGAAGAAGGTCACACACAAAGTAAGTTTTGTTCCTGATTGAACTGACATTCCATGAGCAAATGTTAAGGTAGTGGTCCACAGATGGAAGTTGGAGAAGATTGGATTTTGAAAAAGATGGCTTGCTTTGTTTACTAGATTTTCTCCTTCTTGAAGATAAAATAACTGGGATTTGTTGACCATGATTTCTATCAGATGAGTTATCAGGGTTCATAGGGTTGTCATAGGTCCATAGTGACCGTCATCATACATATCATCACATATAGTAAAAGAACTCATGTTCTGAGGAGGGGCAAGGAAAATTGTCTTTGTTTACACTGACGTAGACCTCCACGTACACCTCTATGTGAGATAGGGAATTTATTAATATGAAGATCAACAGTACGAGACCAAACCTCAGAATAAATGTGGTCTTTGGTGTAGTAAAGCTTCCAATTTCCAAAATAGCTTATACACAGCTGTAGTAGTGTGGGGGCTATCAGCATGCACATTGTTTGAGTTGGTGGTCCTGGATTTGGACTAATGTCACCCGATTTCAATATTTGGTCTTGAAAAGTGGATGAATAGTTACTATAGAAGAAGATTCTAGCCTTAAAAATCTGCAAGAATGCATTCTTACTATTGATTAGGCAACCATTGCTATCCAACCAGGTACCAAATTTAATCGTGTTCACTCAAGCGTGGGCCTAGCAGTGCCGCAAGGCAAACCACCTGATGAGCTGCCATCATTGCAAGTTTGAATCAATATTCTTTGTAAGTCTATTGATAAGTCGATTGATGGTACTGTTGCAAGACTGAACAACAATTGAATGGACACCAGTCCAGTTTTCCTTGTAAAGTCTGCAGAACTATGATGCCCAAAGTAGTGTACCAGAGCCCCCACTAATGTCATAAAAATGCAGCCAAGACGTAAAAAATATGGAGTAAGAAAACGCACCCAACTTGTCTCAATTATTCACAGGCAAACAACTGCCATGCTACAACAATATATGGCTTCTAAATATGGGCTGTTTGCAAAAGTTTGGAGAGAGATTCCACTCCTCTACAGTATATGCACCTGGACAATATCGCTACAGAAGGTTTTCTTGCTGTAAATTGCTAGTACAAACCTTCCCGAACAACAATACAGTCTCAAAAAGGTAGAAAAAAGTCATTGCAAGACATGCTAATTGGCATCAAACCTATATGCTATTTTTTTGCCTAAATACATTGGTTATTATTCAACATATTACTCTTGTGTTTTATTGAAATGGTTAATTTTTACAACATCTTAACTCTTGTTCATTAACTCTTATTGGTTATGCTTTGTAAATGTGTTTTGTGATTGATACAAATTAAAACGGAAGTGAGATTATAATCTTTCAAGATGGCTGCCGTTTTTATTTTTCACGCTAAAATTTAAATCCCGCCAAAATCGAAAATGGATTGGGACCAAGTGCTTTTGTTGTTGTTCAATTTCTTCATGCAGTTAGAAACTCATTCTGTAGTTAAAGGTCAAATCTGGATTGAAGGTGTCTGCTATCTTGTGATGGAAGAAAAGGTTCACAATGGTTGGTGTTATTCTGAACCGTTGTGCCAAGTAGAGATCTAAAGTGTTGAAAAACCCCCTGGTAACGGCACTCCTCAAGCTGATTCACCTTTGATTCTTATAGGTAGGGTGCCTTCTTGTCAGTCATCTACCCTCAAGGCCTCCCCGGGCATCAGCAGCTTTTGGTTGTTTTCAAGATGTAGTGTCAAGCGCTTCTGCCCCGCTGTGCTTCCTTCCCAAGCACCATGGTGTTAAAAGCATCATCAAGTGTCAGCCTTTAGACATCATCACTTCTGGTTCTTGAACTTCTAATGGATTTAGTATGGTTTTTCTTTAGTTCTTCTCTAGCTTTGTAGACTTTGTCATTTGAGGCAAAGTCAGAAGTCGTCTTCTTTCTCCTAGGTAGCATCTCAGTGCATTATTTCTTTGTTGGCTGTTGTGAGGATATCATGATACTGTACTGGCGTTTTTTTGTCTTCAAGCTTGTCAACAAGAGTGTTGAACTTGTTATGTGCTGCTACAGTATACTGCTCACAAAGCTTTGTATTTCCCACTATACCTTCCTACAGTCGATTGTTTTCATGGGATCTCTAGGAGGAAGACTTATCTGGCCCCTACAAGAGATAATTATATGATCAGACTTAACAACTTCAAAAGTTTTTGTAGGCTCTGTTAATCTACTTCTTTCTGACCAGAATGTAGTCCAGCTGGAAAAGTTCTCCATTTGGGTGACGGTGTATCCACAGTCTACTTGCTTGATTTTGGAATCTGGTTTTAGTGGCAATAAGGTTAAATTGTTCCATTAAGTCCTTCATGTACATACCATTTCTGTTGGTCTGGTTGGTTGCAAGTGAACAGCATGTCTTCAGGCCCGTGCTTAGCTTTAAAGAGCACCGTGCAGGGGGCAAAGGTTGGGGTCGTAATTACGCGGATTTTTCAATTTTAAGTGCAGATTGGTGCAAATACCAATTTATGGGTTCGCCGAAAATGCATAATTGCTACAAAACGCGTTTTCTAAACATTTATTCTCCTAGATTCTGTAGAAATGTGATCAAATTCCTGAAAATTCCATACATTCTGACCTGAAAATAAAATTTCTAAACACACAACTTGGTTTATCCAGAGAATTACAATATAACTTGCAACTTGTCACCTCCACGCTTTTCAAGAAAATTGTCCGACATAAGTTTTTAATCGTTGGGCCTTATTTACGAAATGCAATAAAGCCCGAACTTTGTCAACATAATGTTGATATTTTTTTCTTTATTTTATTTGTTGATTTCAATATGCTTTGCCAAACCTTTTCATACGGATTCCTTATATCTTTTTAATACCCTTTTTTCGGCATCTTTATTTTTCCAAGAATTTATAGTTGTAATAAAATTTAAATGCTTTTTAGAGATTTTAGGTGATTTTCAGTATTGTGGAAGAAAAAGGGCAAATTCTAAAAAAAATGTATAAACGCGACTTTCTGGGACCGAATTTATGATATTTTCAATTTTTAATAGAAAGAGCATACCTTGATGTAGCTTTATCTAAGAATCTATTACATTTGTCCGTTAGATATTTAATTTTTTTTGACAGGTTTTATGCAAAAAACGGCTATTTTTCAATGGATGCATTACATCTTACGCATTCTACAAATTTTATATGTGTAAACGCGACTCTCTGGGTGTGAATTTAGGACATTGTCAATGTTTAATACAGTGTGTATCAAAAAAAATGTGCATGAAGAAACACAAAATTTGACCCTGACTTGTTTATTCAACTGTGACGAAGTTGATGTTGTCGTAATTAGTATATTTCCTACTTTCTTTGCTGAAAAAATGGAGGAATTTGGTGAAGAAATGAGGCAGATAATGATAGATATTGGAGACTGATCCATTTACCACACTCCAATATACACCATCTCTTTTCAATAACTTTCTCTAATTTAACTATTTTTTAACTTCAGGTAGCTCATGTCCATTGCCATAATTAACCTGGAATATATTACAAACTAAGACAATAGGCATAATAATAAATATAATACTTTCTTTGCCAAGCTCAAAAAGCCCGTTATACATAACGTTTATAACATTTTGAAACTTGACTTTGTGGACTGGGCAAAAGCAGTATCAAAGTGTCTTTAGAAGAGGGTTATTTGTGTAATATATTGTCCTGCAAATCACTCTTATCCAAAATACTTAAAATCTGTTTGAAATTGATCAATGAAAGTTTCATCTGATCAAGTTGATTTTGTGCAATATTTTTATGCAAAGAACTCGCATCCTTTTTTTTCAATCTATTTAAACATTCCGTTGATTCATGGAAATTTTCTCTGATCCATAGCATTTTGTACAATTATTTGTGCAAACAATTGTTGAAAAAATAGAAGTTTAAATTGTTATTGTTTTGAGAAGAAAGAATGTTTTGTTATTACCTTTGACATGCCAGTGCCACAATAAAACTACTTAGAAGAATATTATTGACCCATACGAAATGTGGTTTAATGTGTGAACTTATTGGAATGGGAGAAAAATATGGAGGTGTACAAAACCGTTCATATCTGCACTGCTTCATTTTTCAAGCGATTTCTTTCATTCTTCTTTTGAATATGCAGTATTACAATTATGTCAGAAAAATGGAAAGAACATGTCGAGTTCAGGGTCAGAAGTATTCCATGCACATTTTTATTTACCCTGTAGAAAGCGCATACCTTGATATAATTTTCTATAAGGGATCATTTAAATTGTCATTATTTAATTTTTTATGAAAAAAGTAAAAAATTAAAAAAAAAACACTTAAAATGAACCATGTCCTCAGCATTAAAAAGTCAAGACAATCACTTGACTCAATGCCTCAGAAAGAAGCATTTCGTGAAAGCAGCAGCTCATTTTGGAAAGCTTTTAAATCGTAAAAAAAAAGATAAAGGTAAAGGGGACGGACCTGTGTACACAGGAACGGAGTGCCCATCTCTCTTTCGAAGCGATTGGGCCAGACTCCACCATATAATGTTGCTGTAGTGGGATCGCCACACCTCATCTACAGCGAGTCTGTTACCTTTCCAGCACTGGATAATGCCGGTACCCATTTATACACCTGGGTAGAGAGGAGTAATTGAGATAAAGCACCTTACTCAAGGATGAAACACATTGGCCCCAGCGCGCTCGAACCCACAAACTTTGGCGTGCGGGACGAGCGCTGATCAACTGGACCACATGTGCCCTCTACATCGTAACATCTTCAAAAAACGGCGATCGATCGAATGGCGATTTTAAGATCTTTGATCATATCTAGAAGCAAAGTGAACCACTTGTAAATTTCAAATGATTTCTATCAAATCTGCATAAGAAAATGTATATTTGAAAGTGAATATTGCAGGGGTTCAATGGTGGGTGGGAGGGGGCCCACCCACCATTGCGACGCTTGCTATATGAACTCTTCATGTACTCACCCCAGGGGCGTCAATCGCTACTCAATATTGTGGGGGCATGATATGGTATAATTGTGTTAGTGCAACTGTGTCTCGCTACCCCTCCAACAATTTGAAATGTACAAGTGGTTCACTTTATAATGCTTCTAAATATCATCAACGATCTTAAAATCGCCGTTCGATCGATAGCCTTTTTGAAGATGTTACGATATAAACGTTTCAAGCTTTTTAAGCTGAGGAACATGGCCATAAAACTTGTCATTAAAAATTTAAATATCTTACGGGCAATTTAAATCCCTATTTAACCGTATACTTATGTTTTACAATACATATTCTGATACATCTGTAGCTTGAAAAAAGAAGCAGATATGAACAGTTTTGTACACCTTCTCATTTTTCTCCCATTCGAATGGAGTTAACACAGTAAACCACTCATATGGGTCAATGGTATTCTTCCTAAAAGTGGTTTATTGTGGCACTGGGTAGATTAAAAAGAAATAACACTACATTCTTCTCAAACATAATACAATATCAAGCTATTTTTCCCCAACCTTGTTGCACAGATTTTGGGTGAGCGTTCGTTCCTTAAATTATTGCACAAAAATCAACTTGATCAGATGAAACTTTCAATCAATGACATGTTTTAAAACAAATTTGAAACAGATTAAGTGTTTAGAAAACGCGATTTGCGGCAATTCCGCATTTTCCACGCACCGATAAATTGGTATTTTCCCCACCAATCTGTGCTGAAAATTGCGGAATCCGCGTAATTATGTCCCTAAAATATCCTGCTAGATATCATGTCCAAGACTTGCAAAATAAGTAAATTCAATAATGAAGACGAAAAAAGAAAGTCGCCCATTCTTTACTCCATACCCGGCCATGTTTAAATTTCACGATCTTAAAAAGTAAATAATATCGCAAGCGTTGCAACCAAATCAATGCTAATCACACAACCTGAAAAGTGGTGAATTAAAATAGACTCAAAATTACTATGGACACATCGAAAAAAACATAACGACGAATTTTGTGTGGTCTATTCACAGTCATTTTTCAAAACCTTATTCTTACTGTTTGAGTAAATATGGAATAATAAAGACGATTTGTCAAGTTTAGTTCATTACCTGATTGAGTATTTATGCTTGAAAGCAACTACATTACTCCCATGTATTGAATGGAACATTCAAGCATTTTAGCGTTTCAAGCAAACAAAAACAAACAATGGTAAAAGATAAAAGGTCAGGAGTGTTTTCACAAAATATTTAAGAAAATTGTAAACCTACGATAAGGTGTTTATTTCTAAAATTTGTCATTTTCATATTTATTTCTAGCATGAAAAATAAAACATGGTGATTCACCAGACGCGAAGCGGGTCGGCCGCGCATTTAAGTTTTAAAATTCCAGTTCGGAGAAAAGACCATAACGCAAAGTTGGCGTAAGCCTATTTTTTGTTTGTTTTGAGAAGTATAATTTTTCTTTATAGTAATGACCCGCTCTAAATTCGATGGAGTTGCCGGGTTTTTGGTGCACGTGCTGGCCGTTGCAAGGTATGGTACAGAATTGGTCGAGATGATTTGTCGTCATTTCATAAACCAAAATAGTTTGATTGAAAATTTTCAAACAAAAAATCCCAAAAATAGGGGTCTTTGGGTGACATTTTCAAAATATATGGGGTCTTTGGGGTATTTTTGTTTTAAATATGGGGTCTTTGGTTGACATTTTCAAAATATATGGGGTCTTTGGTTGACATTTTCAAAATATATGGGGTCTTTGGGTGACAGCGATGCGGAAAATGGGGGTCTTAACAGCCTTACATGCGCGTCACCTCCAAGATGGGACAAGAGTGTGGGCCTGACGTTTCGATCCTAGCGGATTAAGAACATTTGAAAACTAATCTAAACGAACATCCATGCATTACAGTCCTGGCAATTTTCAAATATGGGCATGATATTAATCCAATGCAAATAGTTTCGAAATCTACTGCTTAATATTGGAGTGTAAAATTTAGTTTTTAAAATATACATAGCTTCTAATCACACAATTTTCATTATAAAATAATTAGATAAATCAATACTAATTTGTTATGAAAATTGTGCAAATATTTGCTGATGAAAATCTACATCTTGTCATGGATAAAATTAAGAAAATATTTAGAAATCACCCGGGCTGCATTAAGTTGCAATTTCTTACGACTAACATAATGAAATCGCGAAACACTGTTTTTCTCTTCGCCAAAGACACGCGCACATTTAAAAGCATGACGACTTTCTATTAGTGATTATGACGGCTCAACCTAGGTGTTTACTGCATGAAGCTTTATATACATTCCACACATACGAATTGAGCGAGTATACTAGACTCAACAACCGTATTCTATTTTAATGCAATTATTTAATTTCTAAATTTGTATATAACGCCCCGTGTATAATTTTAAAAACAAAAGAGATCAGAAAACAATAGAATTTCAGTTTAAACAAAAGTAAAAAGTACCAGAATATGATCAAGATTAAATATGTTCACCTTGTATGGTATTAATATGATTGTTCATTGTATTAACATTTAAAAAAAATAGCACAATTCAAACATTTTATAAAAAGAAACTTTGACTGGAGAAACGAACAGAAAAAAATCTCTGTCTCCCAAACGACGTGACTCTTTGATTTTCATGAAACAATGCGCATACTATCATTTGATTTAAACTAAAGAGAATTCATAAACAGAATTGATAAATATCATACGCACTGGTGGACATTGATCAAAATTTATCGGCATGGTGGAAATTGATCGAAAAGTTTCTTTAATATTCGCCTGAAATTGTATTTTGTAGATTGAAGTAAAAAACACCAACGTGGGATCTATTGTTAAAATTAACAGTTGTCTTTTTTGCACAAAGTTTCAAGTAAGATATGAACGTTACAAACTAGAAATAAGCTAGAAAGCAATAGGAAAAATGTTGCAACAACTTGTAACATTTGTAAACTTTTTTTCTATACGTTACGCAATTGCTATTGAAACACAATATCTCTGACTGCTATCAAAGACTACTTACCGAATCTGGAACACATGTTGTTTCCATCGACCGATATGAAATCAAGCAGTATGGCAGCAGAAACAAGCAAGCAAATGCGTCGCATCATTGCAGTGTCTGCGCCTTGACAATTGACATGTCTCATGGTCCCTAGTGCAAGTCACAATATATCATTTGTGGTCATATGAACTGGCTAGAG